>JAULJZ010000018.1:3726739-3737220 GCA_032270985.1 Heliamphora pulchella | reverse complement strand
ACCTCATAAACAATGTCACATTGTACTCCGAAATCACCTAATGATTTTTTATTGTTATGTAATTTTCAAACACCATGTAACATTGCCTATGCTACGTAGGTAGAATAATGTGGGTTTGCCTTTGTCAGATAGGTGAGAAACCACGTAAACACGAATAACCCACTTAGGCCTCATTTGACAATTTTGTTTTAAATTAAATTTTTTATTTAAAATCACTTTAAACCAAATAAATAAAAAATTCAATTGGTAAATTGTAAAAAATAACTTTAAGTTAAAAGACAATAAGTCCAAAAATTTAACTTAAAGTGACTTTAAACTAACGGATAAAAATATTAGCTTAAAATTGTTATAATTTTTTAAAATTTATTTTTATTTATATTTAATATCGATCTTATTTAATAAATTTTGATAATAAATTTTTAAAAATATAATTTTTATAAAAAAATAAATATGTACAATTAAAGTTCTTCTGTTTTTAAAAATATAAAAAAAAAAGTTTATATAAAAATCAAAAAAGCTAAAAGATCGATTAACAAACAAAATTTTTTGACTTTTTGAATTTTAATTAAAAAAATTAATTTAAAACTAATTGCCAAACAAAATTTAACATGCATCAAATATTTTTATTTATAGAGAAGGGTATCGTTGTCTAATAATTTGTGCTTTCCACATAAGTGAGCCCACAGGTATGAAAAGAAAACAAAAAGTGAACGTTCTACCCCTATGGTTCAACCTGCGGTCCACCCTTCCGAGTTTACACGTTGGGGCCTCCATTAAAGAGTAGGAATTTTGACTTTGAAATTTCAATAAAAGCAGTCGTTACGTAATGCCCACGAATTTGAGATATGGAGGAGCGTAGGCGGAATCATTAGTTATATTTTTAAATATTACTTAATATTATTTATATTGTATTTTTTATAAACAAAAAATACTGAAAAACTAAATAAATTATGTTTTTTTTATCCAACAAAAGTAAATTATTATTGTCTCATTTATAATATTTTTTATAATATAATTAGATAAAAATATTTTATAATTATAAATAATAATACTGTATATCTAAAATTATGGAATAATTAGTCAGACAAAGCAGAGGAAAAGGGTACTGATGTGACAGTTCAAAATTATGTTGTGGACCGGCTTGAGCCTCCTCACAGAATTCATTGACTCTAACGGTGCCTCCAAGCTTAAAACAGCAATCAATGATTCCAAGACAAATGGGAAATAAATTTTTGGCAAGGGGCGAGAGAAAATATTAAACTCCCATAGGTACCAAATAAGCAATGAGTAAGTACCATATTGAATGAAAAATATTGCATCGCTTATATAATAGTCTTATTAAATAAAAAATATTTGATTTATCATTATATTCTATTTATTTAATAAGAGTGGGCTATTATTGTCTTACTCGGCGTATTTCTATTTCTCCCAATAGCATATTCACTTATATAATTAAATAAAAACACCTTGTAAGAAATTTCATTTGGTGTTTTAAAACTATCGAATAATTACTTGTAGTAAGAATTTTAGAAAGACAAAATTATTAGGTACTCCAAGAGTACTATGTGTTATTATTTATATGATACTTTCTTATTTACTTACTTAATAAAAAAAAGGTAAGTAAGTTAATATTATTTTACGCAACAAAAATATTGGTACATGATTAAAAAAAAAAATATCATATAAACAATACCATGGGACTACGGAGTAATTAATCCTAGAAATATGGGCTTTATGGGTGGCCGGTGATCCACCTCCCTACTTGTTTATGTTTTTATAAACAAAAAAAAATTATTCAATATTTCAATAACAATGTTCTCTCTCTCTCTCTCTCTCTCTCTCTCACGTGAATAAAGTGTGTCAATAAGAACATCCACTGTTACGCTTGAGGGAAGAACGCTCCCATATTAAGACAATTCCAAAAACTCTGAATAATATTCGTACGAGTCAATACCTTTTTAACACCATCTCATAACAGAGAAATTATAGATAGTAATTACAGTTCATTGTTAGCGAAATAAACAGCAGAATAAAAGTTATAAAATTATTTTTACTCTTAATAAAAAGAAAAGATAATTCTAAACCCGATACTGCTAATATCAAAGGATGATGGTATTATTAATATAAACAATTCGGTATAAACAGTTTGAAATTTACAAACCCAACCAACCCAAAGTACAAACCAACAAAATAAAAGTGAAAATACCTAATCTGATACCGACAACTCCTAATGCATGGATCCACATGTTTTTCAATCCGACCAATTCAAAACCCGGTCCCGCTATCCAAACTAGCCATTAGAGAAATTAGTCATCCAAACCAAAGGGAGTTTGATGATCCCGCCTGATGAACACGCACATTTTACGCTAAATAATTAGCAGTGGCTTGGTGGCAACAGATTATCCTTGTGTTTGTTTCTTGGGAACGACACAAGAAACTCTCAGCGATTGGAGCACAATTTAAGGGCAAACGTCTCATTTTCAGCCTATTTGATGCATTCGGGTGTTAAATTATATGATGCTTGGTATAAAATGAGTGATCACTTAATCTGATGTTCATACCTTTCCACCTAATAGTTTAAGTTTCTAGATTAGATATAAAGTTTCTACATCGGGAACCTTTCGGTGGCTTCATTTATCAAACGATACTTGATTCAGCCTCACAAACCTACAATCATCTTCGAAGCCCGTAAAACACCTAGTCAGAGACGTCGAGACAACACAAACTCGTGTTGTTCTGGTTATTTGGCCTATACATAACTAAGCTTAAATTACTTATCCGAAGAAAATAAAAATAATAGTAATGAATCTTGGTTCATCGCGTATGCAGATGATAACTATGACGGCGACTCCAATGGAGACAGCCTTAACTTTCTTTGACACAAGATCCGGTGTAACACCGGAGCATCCATAAGTCACAGTCACACAACCAAACACCAGAACAAGAAATTTTATTTGGCGACGGCCAAAGCACACATATAAAAAAGTGTATTAATTTTTAATACATTACTAT
Organism: Heliamphora pulchella; assembly: GCA_032270985.1. NCBI lineage: Eukaryota > Viridiplantae > Streptophyta > Magnoliopsida > Ericales > Sarraceniaceae > Heliamphora > Heliamphora pulchella. The sequence continues at coordinate 3,734,208 of JAULJZ010000018.1, read as the reverse complement.
CGTTGGTACCCATTGTTTAGACCATAATTTTAAATTATTTCATTAGTTGATATAATTCTTATAATAAATTAAAATTCTACTTAGATTTTTATAATTAGAAACAAAAAGAAAGGACATGTATGTACCTCTTACATAAACAAAATAAACATAGTTCCACCACTGCTTAAAACCATCGTTTGTGTTCATGTCGTATTCAAATGTGTTGTAGACTAAGTCTTTACTGAGTACCGAGTCAATTCCAATGTGTTGTAGACCATGTATTTGTTAAGTACCGAGTCAAACATGTGCTCGACGCTGACATGGACGCTTCATTATTAAATTTTTTATGGTAGCTCAGAAGCTTCTTGATGACTGCTGACCAATTTCAGCTACCAAGTGCAACCATAATTCCTTCAAGAGGACATAATCTCTCCAATCATCTCATCTAGCTCACTAATTTTCAAAAGCAACAGGTTCTTAGAAAGTGGGGCCACTAAAGGAATGAATCATTCTTTAACTTATAAACCACGTGACAGCACAGTCTCTTACATGACTCCACATGAGTCTAAATCATCGAAATCACGATTAAAACCAAAGTAATATTTATTTTATAAAACTTAGAATACAATGTCGGTGATAGATAATGCGATTAATTTGATATACAAGTCAAAAATGCAAAGCTTTCAATGGAGAGTAGGTAATCAAAAAATAAATTCAAAATTCAGACCATTCTTTCAAGCTTCTTCCAGAACACGTATGGTGAGTTGTCATATTCAGTTCAGCCACAAAAAGACAAGATAAGATAAAACAACATAGATAATTGTATATAATCAAAACAAAAAGAGAGAATTGTATGCAGAGGGACCAATACCTACAGAAGTGTGATGCACTAACCTCCATGTCAATCAACTCCAACGCACGTATAAGCTGAGATTTGATCAGATACGTGGGTACCTTCTTTGTCTTCGCACTTCAACTTCATTCATCCAATCAGAGAGCCATAAGAGACCCTTGTAACCATAATATGCTGCTGTAGCCAGAGCCAAGACAACGGTAACAACTAGAAGAACCCTCCACATGGAAGCAGTGATTTTCTGTTCAAAAAGAGTAGATGTGGTTGTTATGCAACTAAAGCAGCATCAATTAATGATCACTTGGACTGTAAGTAACCATGGGAGAGGGAAATGATAGGGAAACAAGGAAATAAATTTAGATTATTTTCTTTATTAACTTCTCCCTTTTTTTCCTTTACCTTTTTTTTAAAATTTATAGATCCTTCCATAAATCCATGATGCAAACATATCCTAAAGAAAAAATAGAAGGAAACCTGAAGTCTTGAGATTTGATTGGATTCTTTCGTCCGTTCACGTCTTTTTCTTCGTTTGGGTACAAAAGTTTCAGCATCTAGCACCTTGTTCTAAGAAAAAGAAGCAACAAGAAATTAGATTATTGGTCAGTGAATTCAACTTGCCAGTGGAGAGCTACGGCATGGTTGACAATGGTTTAAACCCAGTATCAACTATGCATGACTGTACAAGGGTCACTAGACAGCAATCCACTCCCATTTATACTGATGCTTGTATATAGTAAAAAGTGGATTTTGAATAATCATATGCAAATTATTAATGTAAAAATTAACTTTTTTATTGACAAATAATCACGCACCCACTTCCACACTTTGCTCTTGACAAGGTTTGAATCGTGCATCTCCCATTTGGGAACCCAAACCATTAGGCTAAAAACCTCTTGATACGTAGAAATCACTTTTACGTGGAAAATTAACGACAAAGCACGTGCACCGCATGAAAATGTAGATGATACGGAAACAAAGTAAAATAAGCCTATCCCAGGCTCTGGTTTGTGTAGTTAACAAGATACTTGAGTCATGGGCTTGCTTTGCCAGCCACTAAGAGAACCAAAAAGCTCGGAACAAAAATACGAAAAAAAAAAAAAAGAAGAAGCAAGATTACTTTTAGGCTGCTTATGGTTTACAGGCACAATTCTTTTTTCTTTAGTCCAAGAGGAACAGGCTACACAATGCGATTAGCCCTTGCACAACTCTTAAAGCCTCAAAGCCCAAATGAAGGCAGGATTTAGTCCAATGTCTCTGATACTTTTACCAAGAGACTTCACCAGTGACACTGAAACCTTCTTTCTTCTTGTACACTGACAGTGGCATATTTAAGTCCATTCCAAAAGACCAATCTTTCCAGTAGAGAGGTTTTGAACCTATTCAACCAATGAAAACATAGGCTACAAGATCTTGTAGCCAATTTCATGTTACAGATAATTTAAATCTACGGAGTTCTCCTCATTGCACTAAATGCTCACAAAATAATCAAGTTTTGCTCCAGATTAAATATGGATTACCTCTGAAACTGTAGATTTGCGGTGTAGCAAATCAGTATCTACAACTTTTTTTTTACTCCTGCAATTGGAGTTGCAAGAAAGTATTCCCACTCCATATTGATTTTTGGATACATATTTCGGATCACTACCAGCACTGCAATAAGCTGCTTGAACATCTTGGCACAGCCACTCCTTTTTCAGGGTATGGCATCCACAACGAACAGTAACCTTTAAGAGGATGGAGATGAAATTTGCAAATTAAATAAGGAAGGGTAAATGATTAAGTAAAGTTGTACTAAAACTCGGAAAATGTCAACCAGAGGAGGCATCTGTATGGAATATATTGCTCCATAGGCAATCCTCAGCTTAAAACAGGTACAGCGGAATGCTCTACAATTTTACCAAATGAGAATCAAGAGTTCATATAATAGATTCTGAATCGCAATTTACATCCTCAAACATCTTTCATGCAGTTGAGAGTTATTCAACATCTGAATAGATTAACAGTTCAGAGCTACTTCTAGTTCTAGCTAGTGAAATCATCAGAAAAATAACCATGGAGAAAAATAAATTATCTGTCAGCTAATTTACTCAAAATAGTGTCTAATTGTTTACCATAGGCAGTAGCCGAGGTAATTAAACCCCTCTCCTTCATGGATAACTTCCAACATCCGCAACCATGTTTGTAAGTTAGAATTTTCCTCAACCATGTTTATGTATCCTATTTTAGTAGCTAGAAGTAATGAATGAATTTAGAAGCTGCCTCTCCCCTCCAATGTGGGGTAAGATAGGGCTTATTTAATTTTTGTTAATCCTGCTTAACTAAAAATCTGATGAAGGCGTCCTGAGGAGTTCATCTTCCTTCTTTTAATGGTAATATTTGTCAAATCATCGACGTAACGCTTGCTAGAGTACTAGCATACTCATGGGTTTCATAAAATTCCGTCAAACTGAGAGATTGAGAAGACAAGCTTTAATAATCTTTTTCTCATTCTAAACCATAGATTGAGCAGATCTACTAATTCTGCCCATTAGACATCGTAAAAAACTGTTCAACTCAACAGTAATAAGCAATACATTGGAGCACCTCCTAAACAGAAATCCTTTTCCTGTTGAATATTATACTGGAAAAACAGGACATAAAATTCGATCTACAAATGTAACATGAATAGGTTACTGAACATTTACACCAGAATTAAGATCGAATGCCACCAAGATAAACTGTGGAATAACACCAGCAGATGTCTTTGATATACTAAACCTTACCTTTTTAGAGCACTTCTCAGGTGCAGGGCATTGACCGGGATGACATGTCTCTGGGCATAGATGTATACAATTGGGTAACTTTCTGCATATCAACACAACAAGAAGGATAAATCTAATTAGAATTTGAGACTAAGAAAACTCTGTGCTCTCTTAGCTGGCTGTATCTGCTGATAAAAAGAAGTTTCCTGCTTTGATCAGGATACCAAAAGAGCCGGCTCCATTTTGTATGAAACTCTGTTCCGATATTGGCTTATATACTTTGGATGCATTTATCACTCTTCTAGTTAGAAGTCCAGGACTATATTGCCTACTTGCATTGGCATTGCCCCTTTGACTTTGTTTAAGCCATCAATTAGGATTTCAGAATTTTGTTTGGTCATCTAAGACTATGAAATAGAAACTGAGGCTGCTCATACTTTTCCAGATGTTTGGGTGGTATATAAGTTTATGGTACTCGACACAACTTAGTCATTGGCCCAGCAATTTGGCAACCCCGCCATAAGTCCTCTACAACAGCAGATACAGCACCAATAGGACTTATAGAGAGAAAACTAAAAAAAGAGGCTTATAATCCGCATTCATACACTATGTCTTCTTTTTGGATATTCAAAATGAGTGTGAATGGTGAACATTATGTTCCTGTATAAAAGAGAAAAATTTAGAAGGAGCTGGTCAATATACTTGACTACCCAGTAACATTCCCAAACAATCTGCATTGTTAAATAGGCATGAGAAGATGTTACTTCCATAGAAATGAGAATGGATTAACAAGGAATACTCAATCAAGCCAAACAAAATAAGAAGAAAAGGGAAGGGGAAGGGGGGGACACTAGATTCTAGATCACTTAATCCATCAGAATCAAGGATCCTGCCAGTGACATGTAGCATGTAGGTCTCACAAAAAATTTCATGGCATATATTTTACCCTACCATGCCCCCTCATCCCAGTGCATCTTTCTGGCTTTTTCTTGATGAGGAAAATGAAAGATTCAAAGCAAGCAAGAAAGAGGATTGGTTAAAAAGAAGGAAACCCAAGAAAATAAAAGAAAAAGCACAAAAGCAAGACTACCTATGGCAAGGCCCTCCACATGAACGAGCAGTCATCTGCTCCTTTTCAGGCATGCTGTTGTAGTATAGGCACTCAAAAACATGGACCATGGAACCACAGTGACATGACCGTTTTATCAGAACTTTGCAAGGGGGACATTCACCAGGATGACATGGCATGGGGCAAGAATGCGGACATGTTGGCTCTCTCTCCTGAATGAAGAGAATGAAAAAATATGATAAGCTAAGAATTTCAAATGATACAGTATTGCCAAAGAAAAACATTTCTTGTCGAGTAAAAATATCCTGGCCACAATTAGTTGAACCATCTTCCAATGCCAGAGATGAAGAGACAGCAGGATAAAACATAAAAGCCGACATTATAGAAGTGGATTAGAAGACGATAAAAAACCTAACCTTTTGACAAGGAAGATCACAATATTCACAGGATTCAGCTCTTTCATGCCGACCCAAAAATGAAGACCGACTCCTAAGGACATGGCAAGTTTTAGTACAATAATGATTGCCACAAGGCAGAAGATTTCCACACAAATTATTGCAAGAAAATTCTGATTCACCCGAGCAAACCATCTGCGGGGAGGAAGAGGACACAGAGACATATAACACTTCATAACCAAGTAAATAAAGTAAATGAGTTGAAATGTTCTGAAATGTTCATAACATCTAAGACCAACCATCCTCTCTGCTCCTATGTGTTCACCAACACATGACCTCCACACAAGTTCTGGGCAAGGCGGACACGGTAAGCCAGGAGTACAGTCGTTCGGATGATTTGACTTCTTTTTCTTTGGTTTCAATGTGAATTCTGGATTAGCAGGAGGTTTTGGACCATGACACCTAAATGTGAAAGATAAGAAAGAAAAACAAAGTTCAAAAAGGGGTAGATAAATGTGATTTGTATATTAACAATTGTCACAAAAAGTTTACATAAATGAATTTTTGAAAACCTTAATTTGCACTTGTGGCCACATGGATATTCTTCTTCACAGATTAGCCGACATGGGGGACAAGCTCCATAATGGCATTTGTGTGGCTGGAGAAGACATGACAACATGGCTGAAAAAAATTCTTAGCCAAAACGAAGCTGTAAATGATGTAATAAGTACCAGCTTTTCTCCTTGTCTATAGATGAATCAAATGTACAAATAGGAGAAAATATTTTAAAGTGAATAAAAAAATCAATACAGAGGACTGAACAGATAGCTAGTAAAAATGCTACAATCAAATCTAAAACCAAATGTTCAATTATATGAGCAACTCCAACAGACTCTCCAAAGAAGGCCTCTTGGCTATTTTGCAAAGTAGTTCCTTTTTTGAAGTTCCAATAGGCTATCTAATCAACTCTCTAATTTACAGATTTTCATTACATTTTGGCTAGTGTGCATGGCTCTCCAAATTATACTTTTCTCTTTTGGGTTGGTTGGATTTGCAAGGAGAGGAATAAATGTAGATAACTTGTTGCTAAAATAGAGATTAGTGTTGAAGAGTATACTCTTTTTGTACTTTTGGCTCTCTAATTTAAAGAGTTGTGATGGAGATGCTCTAAGTAAAGGGAACTGAACTTCTAATCTCATAAGTCTAGTCAGTGCAAATGAGAGAAGGGCTTGATATACGCAACTATGAGAAATAAAAAAAGAATAAATTATACAAGCGCAATCACCCCAAATATGCTTCCAAATTTAGAGAACATAAAATAAAATTTATGCAGTTGCAAATGCATTTCGCAATATCTAAAAATACTCATGACCTGCAATTGGAAATATAAACATGTCTCTGGAAGAGATCAAGCAGGAATATCCAACACTACCTTGCAACTCAATCCATGCCTGCATAAAGGAGTTACACGACATGGTTTGAGACATCTAGGGGGCTTTTGTTCCATTTCAATACCACAAGGAACCTGAAACAGAAATTAAGAAAAGCTTACCCAAACATACATTAAGAACACTCTGAATCCGTAATTGCAAACTTAAATTGGAAACTCAATACATAAAATAAGATACTACCATGGACCAAAAGTATAGATAAAAATCATGGAAAAAGTGTGAATAAGCAAGATGTACAAAGACAGAATAGATGCTCATAGTACAATTTCATAAAGAAAAACATTGAAACATAAGAAAGACTTAGCAAAACTAGTTAAACATTTAATAAATTCCACCAATTACATAACATCTACATGTGGTGATAGATCTCACCTTCAATTGATCAGAATAGGCATGCGTAGCATGTTTCATTCTTTTTTGTGCACCCTCACAAATCCCTCACTCCTATCCCAATTTGAGCAATCTTCATTAGTTAGTGAACTTGAGTCTAGAAGAAACCCCATTGACAAAAACCGCAGTATCACCGCTTCAGGATCCTACACAAGATTTTTTTTTCATCTGCCATTATATCACATTTTTTTCCCTTTCTGGGTTCTTTGGAGACCTTGAATTGATTGAGTACCTACTTTTGAGAACCTAATGTTTCATTGTTTGTTGGGTTAAGTAAAAAAGTGCAGGCAGTTATAATTTTAAAAAGTCATTTCAGCAAATTCTCTGTCATAAGATTTAGCAGGCATTCTTATATAGGGGGTTCTTCTTAATTCTCGGACGATTAGTAATCAGTAGAATAAATTATTTTAACTCACAAATCACCTACTTTTCCTTCCTAATTTTAGTTAACAATCCAAAGTTTAAAAATGGAAATTCTAAGACGGTGTTCAGACTATGCTCCTACAAGATAAAGATCTGTTCTTAAATCCAGGGATTTGTCAGTCAGTTTGTGATATGGCAAGTTTATAAAGATCTTTATTTTTTGGTTTT
>JAULJZ010000018.1:3687856-3713196 GCA_032270985.1 Heliamphora pulchella | reverse complement strand
GGGAGGAGGAACTTTGTGAAATAGTTGTTGAACTGTCCCGGTCGGGCCACCGCTTCGGATAAGAATGGCTCAGCCCACATGTATCATTTGATGAAAGCACTTCAGCCCAATTGCCTCCTTGAAGTGGTTGATGGTTTTCCCTTTGCCAACACAATGCTTCTCACCCAATGCCCTTCCTTGGGCTGGGACAATATAACAATTGAGTAGTTTGTAGTTCTAGGATCCAACCCCTGAGATGCAAGCTATTTCCCAACACAAAAGTTCCAAACTAAACTTGTGATATTAAAAGCACAAAGATGGCCACTCAATGCGCTTTTGGTGCGCCTACTGACTGGGGGCATTGAAAGCTCACATCAATACAATCAAATGCTTACGGCCTGTTGAAGGATATGTTATCTAAAGCACCAGCAAGTAAGCCCAGATAGGTAGTATGGTCCTGAACAAGGGCAGAAACTTGGCGTTTTGGCATTGTCGTGTACCAACTACCGAGGGTAGAATTTAACATTTGAACTTTGCATGAATTTGCAGATTTCTAAGGTGTGTCTGAATCGATGTCCTGTGTTTGTGCACGTGGCAGAACTAATAAACATTTAGTCGTACTATTGCATTCCATAGTCTCAAGGCCAGGGAGAAATATTTAATCGCATGCGTCAACTTCGGTTTTTGTGTACAGGTTGGATGGGCGGCACGTTGTGTTTGGAAAAGTGCTTTCTGGGATGGATATTGTCTTCAAGATTGAAGCTGAGGGGGGAGAGAGTGGGCTGCCGAGGACCAAAGTTGTTATTTCAGATAGCGGAGAACTACCTTTGTGAACGTTCTGCATCTCCTAATCATAAATTGTACAAGGACCATACTTGTAACTGCTGCCTCTCTCTCTCTCTCTCTCGTAAACCATGCACAGCTAATTCAGTCTGTATACATAGGCCTTGTTTGTATTGAGAAATTAAAAATTCAGCTTGAATAATTAATTTGAAGTATATTTGTTTTTATTATATCTGTATTGACGGACTAAAAATTTGAATTAAAAATTAGATTCCTCTTTATTTTTTCCCCGGCTTATATGAAGAATAAATAAGTTGACGGGAGAGCGGGATAACGATCGAATTAAGAATATTAATTATTGTGCGGTTTTGGAATATATTATATGGCATTGATAATGCATATGCACATCTAATTTAGTGTGTATACATAGGGAACTGATCCCCGTTGTGCCTAAGGCACAATAATAGGGTTTGTCGTGTTTTAAAATAATAATAAATTTTTTAAATATAATTTTATGATTTAAATTATTTATATTGTAGATTTGGTTGAGTACACTATTTATATATAAAAAATAGATTAATTGCACATAACTAGCCACATAATGTGATGACATTGGTGTAATTGTTTATTTTAAAAAATATACTAGTCAATTATTTTTTAAAAACAAATTCCATCAAATCATCTGACTAACAATATTTAACAAATTTGATTTTTGGTGTGAGTAATGTAGTTGGCAATACACATGCTTCAAAACATAAAATTATGTAAATATTTATTATCATTTTAATGCGCAACAAATCCAAACTCATTCTCAAATACATAAGGGAATGGCAATCATTGTGTAGTTTCTTTGAATTATATAGGAATAATGTTAATTTACCTTTGCTCTTAGGTGAAATGAAATAATATTTGTCACACCCTTTTTGAAAACATGACAGGCTGTAAATCACAAATTATTATTTTATGTAATAAGTAAACTCACCAAAAGAAATTTTAAATGGGAATAAGAAAGGATGAAAAAATTAAGAATTATTTTTTAGACTATTTTTATTAGATTTAAATGTTACTAATTATTTTATTTCATATTAGTTAAATATAAAAACCAATTTAAGACATAATTTAACTTTTATAATGTTATTCATAATTCTTCACAATCCTATTTATAATTCTATCATATTTCTTTTTTTTCCCTATTTTATTTTGTGTTGTAACTCATTCCTTTTATCTTATAGTATAACTAATCTCTTTAAAAATAATTTATATACCCCAAGAGTGTACTTAGAGTCTCGATAACAGTAGAACTAGATTGGATATAACTATACAACACAATCCACCCATATCATCGTAAATGAGAGAAATAAAAATATATCATATTCAATCCAATATTTGGAATAAATTCAATATAACTTTTATCCAATCCAATACACTCTTTGAACAAGCCACATTGACAATGCTCTTTGTATAGGGCTATTGTGACCGTATTCCATGCACGTCACGGGCATATCATCCATTGGACAAGCCAAATTGACACAAACACAATATAACAAAATCATCCAAAATACCGTATAAAAGTAGATATGTGGACTAAGATCATGATTCATGTCTTATACAATCTAATACACTCTTACCATAACCCCAAACATACATCAATAGTTTAGTAGTTAGCATGTTAATACAGCAACACTTTCACTTGTGTTTGGGTCAGCTACATAGTATTTGTGAGACAGAGATGTCACCTGACAGTAATGTCTTCAACTCAAATCCTTTAGCAAACGGTTCTCCAGAAGAACTGGGAAAGGGTTGAACATTCACAAAAAGCTTGTGGAAGGAAGGAGAACCAGTGTACATTGCTTCGCTTGACACAGGACAGAACAGGATGACAAAAAGTGCACCTTACATGTTTGTGACATTGTCCTAAACCATTTCAAATCTCCTCCTCCTACGTCTTATAAGATTAAACTACACCAACTAGCGACTCGTCATAGCTGTTTTTACTCATTTTTATTGGTTTAACTTTTTTTTATGAAGTCAGAAATTGCTTGAAAAAATGAATTACCTAAATCGAAATAACGTACCTTCCCTCGGATAGTTCATCTCTCTCTCTCTCTCTCTCTCTCTCTCTCTCTTTCTAAATAGGGAAACCAGCAAGAGATTCATCAACAAGGATCTTTTTCACAGAATTATTTAAATCTGAGTGATCGTTTAATGCTCATTTACTAAAGGAAGAGAAGCAATATCAATATCCCAAACCAAACATATCTGCTAAAGGGTTAGTGATTATAACTGCAAATGCCAAGCCTCCAGCAAAGTCCAATGAAACCAAACATATCTGCTAAAGGGTTGGTGATTGTAACTGCAAATGCCAAGTCTCCAGCAAAGTCCAATGAAGAATTCATTGGGCAGTTCTGATTCCCTTCACCATAGTTTCTAAGATTACATATCTAACCGTTTTGATTAGACTTCACATACACTCGGGGATAAAACAGAGCATTTATGGACCCAGAACTACTTAGCTCTTAATACATATATACACATGTACATCCTTCAATATACCCATATATTAACCCAATTAAAACTGTGGTTGGATCATAAGTTTGTGAAGGAATGTATGGAGAGAAATGAAAATAAACATAAAGATGTATGGGGTTATATGTTTTTTCTCTCTCACTTTCCTCTCCCTTGATCAAACCCACCGCAAGTCCTTACCCAAACATCGTCTAACCAAACCAAACTAAACCTTCATCTCAATCAATTGAGTTCGGCTACATGAATCTTTTTAAAATTTTTTGTCATTCTGCTCTATTAAGAGCCATATTTTCAATTGGTTTCAATAAGTTCATATATTTCCTTAATATGGTATTTCATGTAAATATAAATCAACTCCCCTCTCGCTAGTGTTTTCATTATCTATGATCTTGTTACTTTTTTTTACTACTACATCAGCGTCTACGTTGTATGTGTAATGATCCAAGTAGACTACTGGTTTAATAAATTGAATAAAAAGCCTAGCAACACCACCCAAAATACTTAAGTCCAAGTTATTAATAGTAGCCCACGAGTTTCTTTATATGCCAGATTTAATTTCTCTCTCCTACCAATGTAAGATGAGATATCACAATATACCCCACTCAAATACGCAATGCCTTCGTAGCGTGGCCCAGGTTCTTCTTCCCCTGGTTGGGATGTGAGTAGCAGGCAATTAGCGAAAATAAAGCAGCTCATTAGTATGCACAAGGTATACAACTTCGAGACTTCTGCCCTTTTCAGGAGCCTTTGCTCCTCTATTCACACCGCTACAGAGCCCTCCATGAAAACCAGAGTAGATTCTGATGCCATTTTTTATGCAGAACGTGAAGGGGTGAGAATAGTGGATAGATAGCACAAAAAAGTCGAAACCTTAACACAAGGCCATAGACTAAAAACTCAACTCTTTATTAATTCAACTCTGCTAATACATCATTTGAGCTCCTTATTTATATGCTTAAAACTCTAATAATTCTAAAAAAAAAATTAAAATCCTAGAGAACCTAGACAATTAAAATAAAATCCTAATAATATAATCAATAATCCTAATGAAAAGGAAATAAAAATAAAACCTTATTTAAAAGTTAACTAGAATCTTAAATTAAGGAAATAAACATAAAATTCTAATCAATAAAATAAAAATAAATATTAAATAATTAAAATAAAATTGCTGGTCCTTTGTATTTCGCATTATTCTCCTCCACTGAAAAAAAGAACTCGACCTCAAGTTCTACTTGACATATTGTACGCGGCCATGCCAAAGACTCAAATACTTCAAATATGTAAGCTGCTTCGGTTTAATTGTGGGCTAATTAGTCTTGATCTTGAGACAGTTGATAAGGTCCACCAAAGATGGATTGAACACCCATTCAATTTCTTCAATACCAATGAAATCAGTCTTTTCGAACTTATTGAAAGTTTGTGTTTATGGATCATCAATAAGAAATGCCAAATTGAGTGCATTTTTATGTTCAAGAAGTCCAGTGTTCTGCATGGGAATAACGGGCTCTTCAATGGATGAAGAATTAACAGAATCAATGATCTCTTGAAATAAGGTAGGATCAAGTATATCGTGATCCTCATTAAAGTCTGGACGTTGAGTTTTGAACCATTGCCTGCCCTAATCAATTGTGATTTCTTCACCCAGCATTGGTGCACAAAAATTTGTAATGGATAAACACCTGAAGTTCCCAAATTAATAGCCTCTTCGTTTTCCTTTTCTTGCAACTAGAAGACGGTTAACTCCTCTAAGGTAGTTCACATGTGTGCTAAATAGTCGCTATACACCCGTTGGTATTTACGTATCGCTTGCATAGTATGACGCATAGCATCAAATTTGAAGGCCAACTTGACATTGGTAACCATGGTTATGGCTATATTATTAAGTATAAAGTGGGGATTTTTTTTTCCCAGGCTGGATTAGGCTACTTTAAAAAGGATGGACTAGGTGTGGGAGTGTTAAAAATATGGGCTGGCTTGGGGTGGCCTGGCTTGTTTAACTTAAAGGTTGGGCTTAAAATAAAAGAGCAAAGCGCTGGATTTGAAAAATTAAATAATCAATTGGTTTGGGTTTAATATGTGGGCTGGTTTTTCTAAAAGAAGGTTGGGAAGCAAGGCTGGGTTTAATAAGAAGCTGTTTTTTTTTAAAAAAAGTTTACTTGGGCTGGTTTAAATTCGGATCAAGGCTGGATAATTCTCATGCCAAAAAAAGGTACGGGTCGGGTCGGGTCGGGTCGGGTCGTCAAACTAGATTGGGTTTTTTTGGATGTGGTATCCTTTATCCTACCTGCGATTTACAAGCATGAAGGCACTAGGGTTCTGGTGTCTTGTGTAGTGCACAGGGAGGTCGATAAGGGAGGGAGAGGTCGACAAGGAAGAGAGAAATAGATGAGGAAGATGATCGCACGAGGCATTGGGAGTGTCGACGACTGGCGGTAGCGACGGCGATGGCGATTTCAGAGGTCGCCGATGGTGGCGTCGGCACTAGGGTTTTTGAGGGTTGACGAAGGTTTAGGGTTTTAGCGAAGTCAACGGCAAGGGTTTCAGTGGCTAAGGTTTCAGAGGAAGGAGGAGAGGTGGTGGTTGGTTTTCGGCGAGTGAGGTCAACGGTTTTGGTGAGTAAGAAAGAAGGGCAGTGAGGTGATCTAAAGTTTCGCAAGGGGTCACGGTTTCGAAGGAGAGGGTAACGGCACAGGTTAGGGTTTTGGGGTATAGGGTTTCGTACAAAGTTAAGGGTATGAGCCATCGATGGCAGTGGTGGCAGCGTGAGGCGTCGATGGTTGACGACCAGCGCCGATGTAGCTGCGGGGAAGAATGGTGGTAGGAGTTTCTTTAGCTACAAAAAGAAGTCAAAGAAGGAGAAGGATATGTAGAATTCCGAGTCTAAATTTTGATACCAATTGATGCAGAACGTGGAGGGGTGAGAATGGTGGATAGATAGTGCATAAAGGTCGAAACTCCAACACAAGTCTATAGCCTAAAAACTCAACTTTTTATTAATTCAACTTTGTTTAATACATCATTTGAATCTCTTATTTATAGACTTAAAAACCTAATTCTAAAAAAAATAAATTAAAATTCTAAACAATTAAAATAAAATCTTAATAATATAATCTATAATCCTAACGAAAAAAAAATAAAAATAAAACCTTATTTAAAAGTTTATTAGAATCTTAAACTAAGAAAATAAAAATAAAATCCTAATTAATAAAATAAAAATAAATATTAAATAATTAAAATAAAATTATATATGGTCCTTTGTATTCCGCATCAATTTGTAACGACCAAAGTAGACCACTAACTCAATAACTTGAATAAAGAGTCTAGCAATGTAGCCAAAAATACTTAAGTCTAAATTATTAGTAGTAGCCCACAAGTTTTTTTATATACTAGAGTTAAATCCAAAATGTGAGATGGGGCATCAAAATATGTGTTCAAACCACCTTAATCTATTTTCTTTTAACTTATCCTCAATTAGCACGACCCCTACCATTTTACGAGTATTTTCATTTCTCGTTTTATCTTTTATAGTCTTACCACACATCCACTTTAACATTCTCGTTTTAACAACACTAATTTTATTTATGTGATCTTTTTTAGTAACCCAATATTTTGTCCCATATAGAATCGTTGATCTAATAGTTGTCATATAAAATTTTTCTTTTAATCCTGTAGGTATCTGTCAATCACATAGAACACCGGAAGCAACTTTCTACTTGAGTTGACCAACTTTGATTATATGGGTTACATCATTTGCAATCTCTACATTTTTGCTAATAATTGAACCTAAATAGTAAAAACATTCACTCTTAGGTATCTCTTGATTTTGAATATTTACTTTTTTTCACTATTGATACATCTATTACTGCTAAAATTATATTCCATATGTTCAGCTTTGTTCTTACTTACTCGGAACACTTTTGATTTCAAAACATAGTATAAAAGAACAATATCTTATATTGGGCAAGCCATCACCTATCCCGAAAATTAATGTTCTTCTATCCCAATACAATGAAGACCATTGGACAAGTCTCGAGATTCTTGTGCCTCGATTCTCGAATGATCCAACGATCCTTAATACATTGGGCAAGAAAAATATATAATTCTCTTATATTTCTACCCAATAGAGTAAACAAAATACTGTTTGGTAAAACTTACTGCTACTGCTTTTAGCTTCTTACTACTAATTTTAGCTATAAACTACAATCTATTCCAAACACAAACAACTTATGTTACAAATTATAACTATTTTTTTTTCTATTTCAACTACAAGTTTCAGTCTTTGCCAAATACTCACTTCTTTTGCTACAAGCTACAATTTATAAGTTACTAGTTTCAACAATGCCAAACACCACCATAATAATATTCATCAACAAGCTGTTTGAAGCAACAATATTAACCTTGTCCCCTTCAGCACAAGTTATTTAGTAGTTACTTGGATATCAGGTCTGGAACTTGGGAAAACCAGCTATTGACAAAACTAATGAAATTGTTCACGACAGAAAGCATAGGCAAGAAGACAAAGCAGACAAAATAAATACCTCATCAGGCCCGTGTGTTGAAACAGAAGATAAGCTCTGTCCAGTTGTGATTCCCCTCATAACAAAACAAATTCCAAATAAGCATTCTTTACTACCAACGATATCAAGACTCAAAAGCTGAAAGCAATAAAGCAATTTCTCAAATGGCCTCATTGATACGTTGAGCCAATCGAATTGAGAAACGTCCTGACAGTATTTAAGGTAAGGGAACATAACTAAATATCAATTCCCAGATAAGAATAATAGAGGAGCTCGTAAATGGAAATTGACTGTCCATGTACTTGATGTTTAAATAGAAATCCCAAGGGAAAGCAGACTTCAAAATTCTATTCATTAATCTACATAAACAAGATATCTACAACAAGAATATCATAAAATTGCTGGCCATAATATGATTCAAGTCTAAAACTTCTCAAGACCGAGAAAAAACAAAATTTGAAAGAAATTCACATAGCTAACTACCCCTTTTCTCAGCTTCCTCACCTTCGTTGTTTTAATCTTTTCACCAACTGCATATCTGCCAAAACCTCAATGGTGGTCATTCTAGTTGTAATGTTGATCGCATTGAAAGTTTTGGTTCAATTTTGAAGAGAGGCCACCATAGAAGCGACTTCAAGAGTTGTTGTCCACACAAGCCTTGGCAGATGAAGAAGCAGGTGCTATCAGACATATGGTATCAGATGCAGGATTATTGCAGGAGTAGCATA
This sequence comes from Heliamphora pulchella, assembly GCA_032270985.1. Taxonomy (NCBI): domain Eukaryota; kingdom Viridiplantae; phylum Streptophyta; class Magnoliopsida; order Ericales; family Sarraceniaceae; genus Heliamphora; species Heliamphora pulchella. The sequence continues at coordinate 3,704,663 of JAULJZ010000018.1, read as the reverse complement.
TCACTTAAAGAATAGTATTTGTGTGAAACAATTGCCTTTCTGTTTCATATCAAAAATTCAAAATGGGTTTATAGCAAATGCATTTCGTGAAAACATGTATCCTTTGATACATTTAATTCCTTGCTCTCACTCCATCGGTCCATCCAGCACAAAATCAATTTCCTTACAGCTAAGATTAGATGCCACATAGATGTTTTTAACTAATGTTGCTTCATAGTTCACACAGGGACAAGTGGTAGCCAATTAGGGAAGTGCCTAACAGTGCCATTAGCTCCATGGGCTTACATGATCAGGAAATTTTAGTCTTGTTTGACACCAATCTCTGATATGGCATGGTAACCAATGCGTTGAAACTTGTAGGGTCCATAATAAAAGGAGATCACACCAGTTAGCAAAACAACTAGAATGAGGCAATCTCTCGTGTTAGTATTAGCAAACCTCAAGCTGCAGCAATACCCTTTTTCTCTCCATGGGCATGTGAATCAGAACTTTTTGGTTTGCAACAATACTCTTTTTCTACCAGTGTCGTCCCTTGTGACATCTCGCAATTCACCAATCTAAATAAATGAATTTTACTGCTGAATAAGACCCTACGGTTTTTCAGCATAGGTTTATGTGGAGAAACAACAATCGTCTTGTTGTTCAATCAATCCTTTCTAGGTAATTAGCGATTTACAGTTTCATGATATCAATTCAAAACTTCCACAAACCATAAAAGTTACGTGCAAAATGAACGAACAGAACATAAATACCTGAATGAGTCAACAAGTTGAAGAGGAAGATAGCCTGTCCCGCCGTCATCCTCCTTATAAACCACAAAATCATAACAAACAGAGCTTATAAGCATCACAAGAGTGTTCTATAAAGTTCACACCCGCCATAGGCACCCAAACAACCCAGAGAATCGGCAACAGTTATTCTCTATAAGACTCTGACACGTTAAATCCAAGATCTAACCAGACTTTTATTCCAACAGACAGAAAGCACAACTAAATACACACGCCGTTAGCCTAAAACTGATTAGCCAATTAAAAGAAACAAACAATAGATCACAAAGGGGTCTGAATTTACTGAAATCGATGGATTCAACTTCAAGCCTGCGCACTATCCCCTTTGCCGTTACTGCTCTTCGCATCAACCGCAGCGTTTCCTTGATGGAACATACTCGAGAAATTAGCCGAGAAATCCGCGTAGAGCGAGACGACCTTCGATATGTTCGCGTTAATCTCCTGAATTAGGGCAACGTTCTTGACCAAATTGTCGTGAATCTTCGACTGGTGGTTCTCGTTCACCTGCTGAATCAGCGCGCGGTTCCGATCCAGAACCGACTGCACCTGCCGGAAGTTCTCGGCGAAGGTGCCCCAGACCTCGCCGTCGCCTTCCTCTGGAAAGTTCTCTGTACCTTCGTCATCTTCCCGTTCGCCGAAGCCATCCGAACGCAAATCACCGGAAGCGCGGGAGCGGCCGTTGTTGTTGGCGGTGGCGAAGGAATTGGCTTTCGTCAGCGTTTGGAGGTGCCGGTGGTTATGGACGTCGGAGCCGTTGTCGTCCATGCTAGATTCAGCTGCCGAAGACGAATCGGGTGTAGTATCCATACAAAAATGTACTTCCCATCTACTTTTGGCAGACACGTCTCCTGCATATATATACACGTACTAAAAGGGTGAGATAAATATACGTGCACTTATTTTTTTTTTTGAATCTTGATAATTAAAAAGTAATTATTATTGGAGTAATTTTAGTATAAGTCACATTATTAATTGGTAATAAAATTTTAGTTGTGTTAATTTTTTTCACAGTTTCAGTTACATGTAATAAGTGATAATTTATCAATTCATAAAATTAAGGTATTAATTAAATAAAAATGTATCACTTTTTATTTTCAACAGTTATAATGACTTGATAAATGTATCACTTGAATTTTTTCGCTTGTCCAAAATGAAAAAAATTAACTCTTAAATAGGAACAAATTATATATGATATAATTATTTCAAATTTAATAGGACTAAATCTCTTAAAATAAAAATTATAAAACTAAATCTTTTATTAGATTTAAAAAAATGAATGATCTTTAAAAAAAAAAATTATTATATTAATAATTTATAATTTTATTTTTTAATTAATAAATGATGCGGTAGTTAGGTTATAGATAATTTTAAAACTAAAAATTATGTGACAAAATTTCAAAATTTGTAGGTCTCTTTATATATTAGCTCTCCATCGGTAGCAAATTTGTTATTTGCACTCGAACGATAAGTTGTCTGAAATCTACAAACTTCTTATACTAATATGCATTTTTCATTTTTTAAAAATGAACTCATGCAACTATTTTTATTTCTATAATATATATTAATAGATAAAAAAACATTATTAATGATACATAGAAGTAGAGGCTACCTCACTAACGCCTCGTTTGGTAACTTGTTTTAAGTCGCTTTAAAATTAAGTTTTTTGCTTTTTTATTTAAAACTCAAAAAGTTAAAAAAATTTCGTTTTTTAACTCAAACTTTTAGTCTTTTTTCTTTTTATATAATTTTTTTTTATATGTTTAAACAATATCATAACTTTTACTATACAAATTTATTTTTTATAAAAATTATATTTTTAAAATATAGTTATCAAAATCTATCAAACAAGATCAATATTGAATATAAAATTATCTAAAAATAAATTTATAAAAATTATAGCAGCTTTAAGCAAAAATTTTACTTTTTGACTAAAGTCACTTTACGCCTTTGGCTTAAAGTCACCTTCTATCTCTCTCAAATGAACTTTTAGCTTTTTAAGCTTAAAGTGTTTTTAAGTAAAAAATTTAACTTAAAATTATATTGCCAAACGAGACCTAAAACAATGCTTGAGGGTGAAAGAATTGAATGATAAACATCAACTTGGGTAATGCCTCTACTTAATACCTGATTTTTTTATTGTTTTTTTTTATTTGACTATGTTAAATTTAATTATATTTTATTTAACTCATCTAAATAATTTAAATGGAAGAAAGTTAAAATTAGTAGTGCATGAAAATGAGAAGAAGTAATTGTTGTCCAAGGTATAATAAAAATAAAGGAGGAGGATTTTATTGACAGAGGACTTATAAACAGGAAAATATTTTGGTTGGAAATTAAACAGAAAAAAAATTGGCTAAAAATTTAATAGAAAAATATTTGGCAAAAGACTAAACATAAAGTTGTTTTGGCTCTGTTTCTTTCTCTTTTTTGTCGTGGATGTTTTTTTTCTTTACGAAAAATAATTTTTTTTCCTTTATTTTAGCTCTGTTTTTTGCTCGGTTTCCTTCTCAAAGTTTGAAAGGTTTTTTAAATATTTCAGAAAATTGGATTTAAGTAATCTACCAATCACACGTTGACAATAGATCGAGGGAGAAACAATAAGGATAACAACAGTCAAAGAACAAATTAGCTAAAAGAAAAGATTGGGACAGAAATATTATGTACTCAATTGCAAGATAAAAATCAAACACATGTCGCGACTGATAACTAACTTAAAAGTTAATTTTTAATTTTTTAATTTTTTATGTTTTTAGTTAAAAAAGCTAAATTAGGTTCAAAATAAGTTATTTAATAATTTTGCTTTTAAACTAGTTTTTTTTTTTAAAATTGATTATTTGGGTTAAAAAACTATTTTTTTTATTTTTTGTTTAAAGTTGACAATTTTACCATTTTATATATTTAATATTAACAATTATATGTAGTTAGTAATGGTAGTAAATAAGTTATGAATGAGAAATATTATTGTATTTTCAAAGTGATGAGAGTTTAATTTGAATATTTTGAGAACTTGTATTTTAATTTGACTTTTTAATTTTTTAATTTTTTTGCTAAACGAGTGAAGTTGACTTTTTTTGCATTTTAACTAAGAAACCAAAATAGCCAAGTTTCCAATCACGGCCAGAGAGAGAGAGAGAGAAAAAAAATTCATCTTGAAAATTGCGAGTTGGGTTTGAAGTTGTGAAAACCTGGGATTTAAGTTTGCAGCATTTATTCTACGATGATCAAAGAGAGAAAATAAAAGAAAAAATTAAGTTGGCAAGTCGAGAGAGGTTACAGTAACCACCGAGTGGTTGTAGATTGAAAATGAAAACTAGTTGATCGTGGAGGGGGGTTTTTGAACAGTTTTACTTTTATAACCGTGGCTGGATAATTAGTAGTGTAAAATAAAGTTATCATGTCCGGTAAATTTAGTTATTAATGTTGTACAATATTAGATCTGTTAAATTCGTGACATGGCTTCAAAAATCTAGGCACCCTTTATTAAATAGTATATACAATAGATAGTAAAAGTATAAATAGTATAGATGAGCGGGGTGACGGTTCTTATCACGGTTTTTTTTTCGTCATTGTAACAACTTAAGCACTTTTTTGAGTGTGTTCAGTATAAAAAAAAAATTAACTGAGATCAAACTAGTAGGGGTCTTATTAGGTTTAGTTTGGTTTTGAGATAAATTAATAACCAAACTGTTTTAAACGACTCTAAGAGTATAAAAATCAAAATCAAACCGCATATATCATGGAGTTGAAGAACCTAACCAATAAATAACGGATCAATTCCGATTTGAAATTGCAATTCTAAGGTTGAGTATTTATTATCTACTTTATGTTAAAAGAGTTGTACATGTATTTATTTATTTTATTAAATTCTTGTTTTTTATTTATATTATTTTACTTTACATTTTATTTTATTACTTGCTTCATATTTTAACAAAGAGCTGTATCTATGAGTTATGATTTATATTTTATTATTTTTTTATCTATTACTAATAGTTTATGAATTATATAATATTATGATGTTATGAGAAAAAAGCAAATAAATAATAAAAATAAAGTAAAAGAGCAGATGCAAACTATATGAAGTGTGGGCCTGTCACTGAAGAGGATTTTTCACAAGCAATGCACAATGTCAATAATTTAAATACCTTCCAAAGAAAGAAAGAGAAGATTTAAGGGAGATTTCAAAATTTCAACACAGTCAAGTTTGGGTACAGAATCTCCTAACTTGAACAAAGAACAAAGCAATACAAAGAACTTCCAAATTTTATTGGTTCTTAGTTATTGTACTTCAATATCCTCATAAATAATTTTGTTTCATATCAATCTACTCTGCCCGTCGATGGGGTTTCCCAACACTATCACTTGCCGATGAACACGACGAAGGTTCTTTTATGTATCCAATGAAAATAATACATTTGCTCACGATAGAAAAAGAATACATCTATTATTTGGGGCAAAAAAAGAAAGTTTGTCGATCTAACCATATATCTGTATCCGGATGGAAGAGCTGAGCTGCTGAGACAAAGAATACAATTATAGCTGAAAATTGTGAAATGTGTATTACCCAGTAATGAGCATCTCCTGTGTGATTGCTGATTTCAAGAAGGTAAAGCTTTTCTGAGGTGTAAAAGCCACAATGCTATCTGCATTCCAAATAATCGCGCTTCTAACAACAATTCCTCGAACCACAAACTTATCCGACGTAAGGAGGACTTGTTCTGTAACAACTGTGCCTCAATGAGTGCCTCCGAAGATACTCTTCCAATAATCAAAAACGTCTCAAGAGAAGATCCCTTTAACTATCCAAGGAGCAGAGAAAGAAATTAAAACGTTAAAACTCGGACAAATTTTACTCGTCCCATAAAATCTGAATTTGTTAGATAACTATCATATACAGTATTAGTGCTTTACTACAAACTATAGACGTGAGATGCAGGATAAAAATTCCCCAACAAATTGCCACAAATCATAACATAAAACAAGTACCAATCAAAGAACAAGGACACTATTGAGCCAAGAAAGAAAGAGAGGAGCAGAAAAGGAGAAGAAAGCAAATTAAGAATTTCTTAGGACAGCCTCACATAACCATGGCATGTATAGTAAACTATGTTCAAATTTCATTCATTTGAATGTCAAAATTGTCCTCCGATATCAGAAGGCTATTTGAGTAAGTTAAAATCCTTCTATTTCAACCTTCTCATTAGTAATTTCGTAACGCTTGCGAAAGCTCCTCATTAAAAGGAAACCTTTAACCAACAAAGTAGTAGAAATATTAGAGAATTCTTAAAATTAGTAGAAACATTAGAGAATTCTTAAAACTAAAGAGTCAGAATACAACGCTGTGATGATTTTGGATGTTGCCCATAGAAGAAAAGTGGGGCAGATAAAGTGAAAAGTGGGTTTTCAAAAAAAAAAAGAACTTCCTCCATAAGATGACGGGTCTATTATGAAGTCAGGATCTTGAGATATATGAATGGCATTAATAGGTATATAGATAGACGAAATCAATGGATTTGAAAGATGAAGGTGGCAGTTACCAAGGATATCATAAAGCCAAGAGTAGTCTAAAGGTGTTAAGCCATGTGCAAGGAAGACCAAATAGCAGAAGGAGAAAAAATCTAAGTCAATATGATGGTGAGGATAGGGAGGCCACAATAAACACGGATAAGGAGGTTAGAAGGCACCACAGCCTGTGAATTAATGAAAATGGACCCAAAAAAGGTTCCACAGTTGTAAAGAATTCGAGTAGCTGCCTTCAAATCCTTTTAATTCAAACCCGTGCTAAGTTATAATAATATCCTGTACAATCATATTCTTAAGTCCCAAGGTTCCAAAGGAGCCAAGCCACATTCCACTGTCCATACCCTACATGGAATCCCAACTAAAGTGGAACTGCTGATAATTAGATGTGAAGAATCCCTAGTGAAAAATACACACACACATGTATTTATTTACAAACTCTAATCTCCAATTTGGATAGAACTACAGAAAAAGAAAAGGAAAAAGGAAAACAAACAGAAGAAACTCAAGCCAAGTTCGATATCATACCAGTGAACTATTAATTGCCCTTAAGCAGTCATTTGTCTTCAACATTAGCAGAATAACACGTGGAAGTCTTCTCAGCAGCTCTGAGATTTGAAGGAAATATTGAGAAGCATACATCTGCCAAAGAATGGTAAGAATATGTGATTTGGTCATTTCAAAGAAGCCCACAAGTACACATGAGAAAATATGGTAAACTTCCTATTTTCTTCAATGGTCCACATTTTTAGGGATGGGTTTCAAATTTCATGCATAGAAAGGGCAATGAAAAACACCCTTCAAGAATTCCACAAATTTGACAAAGCCATATCCTATACAGATGGACACCTGGATTTCTGATCGATCACTGTCATTGCCTTGTAGAGCCAGATGGTCAACAGCTGGATCAATGACCCTATTCCAAGGTCTCATTGTAAGAATACCTGCAAACAATGCATATAGATCCTCACCAGCACCTAATTTCACACTGTTTTCTTTTATTCCACGAGCATCAGCAAATATCAATGCCTGTAAGAGAAGCCAAGACATAACTTCATTAGAAATGACAGTCAGTAAATACTAAATAGCATGGTATACAGGATTTTCAAGGAAAAGCAATAATGCACCTTCCAGAGTGCAGCATAGTTGGTTCTGGTAGGGAGGTCAAGTTCCTTGTACATTCCATGGTCTAGAAGTACCACCTGTGGTTTTACCTTGCCTGCAAATGGGAAGACACGGTAATCAGATAGAAAAGCCCATCCACAATTAGTTGTGCAAAATGATGAATGCAGGACATGTAGACATGACTAGATAAACAAGGATAATGGATCCTGTAATGAGCATGAGGCTAAAGGTAATTCGATGTAAGAGAAATGTATTATGCAATATTTGACCCCAAAGATCATGGAAATGAATGGCAACCCACATTCAGATAAATGTGCTAATTCACAGGCTTATCCAAGGAGTTGCTTGGTTAAATTTTTTGTTTAATTTGACTCGCTGGATAACAACTTCACCTCGTTAAGAAAGATGAAAAATAATCACTACACTACAACTCCAGCAAAGCAAGCAAAATTTGGACCGATATGAATTTCGTCAAGAATATCCTCAGAAATTCAGTTCTAGTTAGTTCTTCACTCTTCTTCAGGTCAAGGTCCTCCAACGTTGAAGAAAAAATAAATTGAGATAGCCGTTTGTAGCCCCTTCTTAATTGGTTGTTTTTACTTGCACAAGAGGGTATTCCCAATTGTAGAGTCGTAAATATTGTGCTTCTTTAATTGAATCTCATAACTGACCACAAAGAGACCCTGAAGTTGCATTCTAAATGGTCAAGAAATTTTAGCAATTTAAGCATTTGGCACCCTAGTACTACTCTCTGTCCCTCTCTATTTGTACTTTTCCAGTCCTCCTGATTAATTCACATTATAATGAAACCAATGCCATCAAAGTCAACAAATCTCATGACAAACATCTAAAATGAAAGTGAAAGGGACTATAAACCCAAATTCCATTGAGAGAATTATAAGTTTGCTATTTTTCTGAACAAGTTGATATTTGTCCATAAGTTTCACCAACAAAAAAGGTAGCCCTAGCAATAGAAATGAAAGCAGTAAGACCCGCATGGCTCCAATGAGTAGGAAATTTGACTTGAATTCAGTAAATCGATGGGAATGAACAGATGGAACAAGTGTGCTGTGCTTCAAGCGTTGTATCACCAATCTCCAAAACCACCTATAATGATCGAAATATTTGAAACAGGGTTTCCTTTTTAGAGATTTTTTAAACAATGCAAGCTGCCAGCCTCTCTCTCTCACCAAATAATTGTGAAGGCATGTGCTGAGCATGCCAGTAGATTCTTACACGACCATTGGCTGTCCTTGAATAAAAGAGGCTTGGAAGGACACAGGTAGCCTTCGAAATTTACAGTTCCCTTATAATATTCTATTACACCTTTATCCTAACGTAATCTAACCGTTTTTTTCATTTAATATGTGGTTCCTACCCCAACCCCTCCCTTCTTCCCTTTTTTCTATCTTATTCGTTATAGGATAGCACAACTTCAATCCTATCCCATAAAGATAGCCCCTGAACTAATCCAAGTTTGACAACCTGACAACCTAATCAATCCTAATCTAATTTCACATATCCTAACTATATCAATTGGACGGGAAATCATAGCCAGATGAACCATATGATGCCTTTAACCATGTGTTCTTTCATGTATGATGTGTAAGAATGAACACCAAATAATAAAAGCACAGATTTTCTGTGACAAATTTAAAGTGGTAGGGATCACTCCACTACATATTGCTTGCTAAAGAAAAAAATATGCCATTGAAGTTTTGAGTTGGAAATGTGTCCAACAAGCGTGGCTAGGTTATTCAATCTTCCCAAGTTAGTTTCATGACATGGTTGGTTCAAATTGAGTGAGGTGCAAATGCTAAATACTATATTTTTTTTATAAAAAAAAGACCCCAGGAAGAAACAGAAGAATATTAAAAAAATGTGAATATGTAGTGCTTTACACTAGAATTAGATACACCCAACATTTAGTGCAGGGCTGCAGGTACTTACTGGGTTCACGCAACATAAGAAGGGCTTTAAAGGACCAGATTGGCATTAATTCAAGAGTAATCTAACATGGAAAGACAGGAAGGGAAATATATAAATAAAACTCCTAAAGAAGAACCAAACAAGGAAAGCGGAGCCACCAAATGGATCCATAATACTGCAGACGTGTACATCTGAGTATAGAAAATTTGCAAACAACAGAAAAGTCAACGGGCCAGCTAACTATAAAAAGACATTATAAAACAACTTCTTCCTTAATAATTACTTAATCCTCAAAAGGTTGCATTGCAATGGTACTTTTAAATTTCAGCCTAGCAATCCAGTGGGTAGACAATTCAAAACTCGATCCTCAGCTGGGCAAAATTAGAACTCCAACTGATGTTTTTGCACATATGGGGTTTGAAAACATTGATAAAGTTGACTAAAGCCAAATACAAGGGAAGCCAACCAAAAACAACTAGGACGATACAGAAACGAATTGAAATTATCAAAAGTACCATCTGGGGCTCCAGGGGGAATATAAAAGATATCTTCTTTGTAATTTCACTATTGTTGGGTTTTCCTTCCAAACGGTTGAAGGTTAAAACTGTAAAAAAATTACCCACGTTTGGCAGTTGATGTTTTCAAATGATAAAAACTGTCAATCTCTCTCAAGATCAAGAAACCCAGAAATTGAAGCACGTCCTGCACAACATCCAAAACTTCAAGGAAATGCCTTACTATGATCTCCATTGCTATCAGATTCATCAAAAACACGGATCGCAAGTCCATGTTTGCGAGCTCTGATTCAAATGATTTGTGTTACAGGAAAAGAAATGATTCTTTCCTAGAGAATTCGATACCAAAAGTGAACTCGTCGAATCTCTGAACCTTTGACTCCAAAGAGGGATCAAATACATGATTTGTGTCCCATGCCTCGACATGGATCATCATCAATATCATTGCCAAAATATGTGTTACTGTGATCGCCATTGCTATCAAATTCATCAAAAACCAGAGGAAAGTGATATAGAATGATTTGCAAACGATCAACAGAAAACAAACGCATTTCCTCCTCCTCCAAGAGGTAATCATTTGTTTATATAATTCATTTATACGACTATATTTATATATTTGTATACTTGGTTTTATTTTCTATTTGTTAGGACTTGAGACTGAGAAACCTAGGGAGGAACGAAACAAGACAATGCTTAACAAGGTTGGGGATTACCTTATAAATGGATCAATTTTTCCTCTGAGATATATGTCTGTCTGTATGTATGTAACCATCATTCTCTTCTCCTCTAAAATCTAAGAAAGCCAAATGAATGCCTCCGAACACAATATCAAGGAAAGATATCTGAGAATTCACTTCGTTTTTATTTTTTCATATTTCGTTTTCTGCATTGTGGTTGTTTTTCTTTCATTTAATTTAATTTTCTATATTAGCCTTATTGATACCAGCTTTTTATAGGGAAGAAAAAGTTTTCAAGCATTTCCAAAGGAAAAAAGATACGAAAAAATTGCTTATTCATCCATGCATCCATTGTAGTTGGGCATAGCCAGGTGACGATACAGAGGAGCCTTGGCCGGTGCAGGTGGTGATATAGCCTGAATCGACAGTCAGCAATCTGATTGCGGTAGCGCTTCGACACTATGCGAAGGAAAGAAGGTGGCTGATCTTGACTTTGATCGTATCCTCTGGCTTCAACCTCCATTATTTGCATTTATCTTAGAAAGTAAGGCCTCGAGCCCTTTCTCTTTCTCGAGTCTATAGTAGCCGTTCGAATGCTTGACTTTGTTCAATGCTGACCACACACGAATGTTATTAAATTCTATTTCTAATTCTTGGTTGTTACAATCGATTACATTTTCTGAAACTCCATTTGCCAGTAAATGAGTAGACATCTAATTTGTTAATACAATTTGATTAATTTTTTCTATTCCGTTCAACATTTTGTACATTTTATTTGATATTATAATTAGTTCTTCAATATTATGGTATATATTATTGTATATTATTTTTTATATTTCATTTAAAATTGATGTAATCTACATGTGAGATACATTGCGAATTAAAAATTTTAAAAATAAATATTATCATATGGTTGCGCACGCATCGCGTGAGCCCAGCCGCTAGTCATGCCATATGTTCATGCACCATGAATAGAATAGCATCCTTTAATTTAACGAAAAGAAACCATTGTCTTGTTGACAGATGATAAAATTAAACCATTACCGGTATATTAAAAACACATTTTCCATAGTCCATACATCATTTTGCTCAATACCACTATCCTACCACACATCAGAGCATCACAACTCACAAGAGGGAAATAGATGGAATCCTTTTGTACAAGTGTATTGTCTGCTTATGTTATGCAATTTGGGTAGGTTCTGGCTTATTTTCAGTTACAAAAGTCCACACCTCTGATCTATAGTGTATCACCCATGTGCCAACTGCCAGGCACACCATTATCTCTGGTTGGCAGATAATAAAACTAAACCATTATCAGCATGTTAAAAACACATTGTTCCTAGCCAAAGCATCATTTTACCCCAAGATCAATACCACTATCCTATCACACATCAGAGGATCACAAGACGGAGATAATTAGCCACCTTTTGTACAAGTGTACTGTCTATTTATGTTATGCAATTTGACTAGGTTCTGGCTTATTTTCAGTAATAGAAACCCACACCTCTACCATCCCTGTCCCAAGCACTCTTAAGGCATGGTAAGGAGGGTTACACAATGAGCGCATTTCTTCTTCATTTCCAAACTTCTGGTGCTGAGATATTCAGGTTGAACCACAAAGTAAATCCTACCTCTTCATGATTAAAGCATTAGGCTCGTGGTAACAACACCATCATGCATGTGACAACCTCCCCCATTGCCACCACTAATACCTAATTAGTTCTTTTTCTCCCCTCTAAAACTGATAAAATAATTGCCTACATTTTAATAATAACTTCAGATCAGCTAAAACCAATTTGTCTGAATGAAAAAATTATTTAAGTTCTAGGCTTTTAAATCATAACATATTAAAGAACAAATATGAAACAATAATCTTTCTCACAAAGTCAATGGTTATACAACTGTGAAAAAAATAAAAAAAAAATGCCCCATGATATAACTACTGAAGATGCAGATGTAAAACAGATTCCACATCCACTCACAAGTCACGTCAACATAAAATGAAATAAAATAAAAAACCCATCAAGAATGCTCCTTTTGCTGGAAGGCAATGGACGAATCAGAAGTAGGGCAATGCATATGTAAAACAGATTCCCCATTCGCTCACAAGTCACATCAACATAAAAGATAAATAAATAAAGACTCACCAAGAATGCTCCTCTTGCCGGAAGGCAATGGACGAATCAGCAAGTTGGCAGCATGTGGGTCACAATGAACAAACCCATGTCTGAACATCATTTCAGCGAAAGCTTGACTAACCTACAAATGGTAGAATCAACCTCCATCCTCAGTCATTTAACAATCCAAAGCCACTAAATCTTCATCACAAACCAAAGAGCTAATGCATTTCCAATTGAATGATTTTAATTTATGGAATATGAAGCAGAGAGCATACAGGTTTCAAATTAAGAGTTTGAGACCTATGACCGGACAAGCCGTTAAAAGAATCCCAATAAATAACTGACCCGACGAAATGGCCATGCAAGCCAGTTATTAATCACATAAAATCTCCTCCAATATGGATAACGCTTATTCAATGACCTGAAAAGGTAAAATTTTCACCTAGAAACCTCTGAAAACCCAATGTGAACGACTTTGGATACTTTGCATGCCATTTTACAAACGTGTTACAACTAATAGATATCAGCAAAATTCACAATATGAAGCTCATGAACTTACAATTTTTGCTACATCATTTGGCTGAATTCCAAGACTTTGAATCTTCTTCACATCATTTACTTGAATGCCATCGATAAATTCCATGGTCAACAATTTTGATGTGCTTAAATTCCAATAGACCCTTGGGGCATAGACATAATCTGCAATATGAGGTGATAACTTCCGAAAGTTATCCAAGCATTTTACGCTGTTCTTGGCCTCAAGCAAGAAATCTAGTTCCTAGAAACCACAACTATCATTTATCAAAATTAATACTATAAATTCAGGATAGCTTCAATTAATAGCAGTGCATTATTATACACAATCAGAGTTAAAAACTAATATAAAAAAAACATGTTATGCAGCTCAAAGTAGCCATAGTTGGCAAAAAGTTCACTCATAAATAAATGAATGCCACCAGGTATATGCTGAACATGATTTTGAGAAGGAAACCCATATATAAACAAGATTACCAAGATTCAAAAACCCGTGTTTGAAGTAACCAATAGTATAGGCATATCATATCACACACAAGCCGTAATCATCACCAAAATGACTTCAAATGTTCAACCCTTTTTTTAACATACCAAAGCAAAGTTTGTGACCATGTACTACAATCTCTCTCTTTTGTGGTTGTTAGGCTATGAACATTGTTATATGCATTATTCAGTGTTAAATTTGATAGAGGGCGGCATCTGTATATTTTTGCATGGAAATTGGATGGCATACAACATACATAGATTATGAGGATGTTCTACTAAACAGAAAGGAAAACCCATAAACCATCAATCTCTAATGATTCAGTACTTGGTTTTATAAGACATTCTAGTCTCTCTTTTTACGTTGTTACAACTTCCAACAACTGGAAATAACAATTGATAACAAGCCACATGCACAGCACAAAAACTTTAACCAGTTGTCTTGACTGCCCTTAATTACATTAGCGTAATTACAGTCACTAGCAGATTAGTTCATTTTTGCAGTATATTGGTGGAAACCCATGGAGGCTTTTAGAGGTTTGGAATTAAACCTCAAAACTTTAACGGATACTTAGCCATTCAAAAGAACAAAAGGAAAATACATACCATGGGAATTCCCAATACATGCATCAATTGTGGGAAGTCCCCGGTCTATATATGTCCCACTACACATATAGATTGGGAAAAGGCCAATACCTATGAGAAGAATGGATACCTTGTGCAGCTGGCTCCAAGAGGTTAAGGTAAGATTAAGATGATGTAACATTACACAGTTACCCCCACAGAGATAGATGAGAAATAACGGCGGTATGGTTTGGGGGAAGTAAAATTTCGTGGTGGTAAATAACCTACCTTAGGTAAAGTTTCATGCACTTCGTCGATCAACCACCTGCATTAAAATATCAATAAAACTAAAGTTAATATAACTTTCCAAAACCCCTAATTTCCACAGATGTAGACACATCTCTTTAGGAGTGTTTTTTTTTTTTATGTTTGCACACCAAAAGAAAGAAAAAGACTCAAAAAGTATCCGAATGTGTATAATGTGCCCAAGTATGTGGGTGTACACAAACTATAACATACATCTATGCCGTGTTCAAGCACTAATGATTTATATTGACCACATAACTATCTGCAAATCTAGAATGTTAGAAAAATATGAGCAGGAAAGAAAACCATCTGCAAACCTGTAATCAAAAGCGGGGAAAAATCGATGCAAGGTGTTAACAATTAACTCCACAGTAGCATAATCTGTAGCAGCAGTATCTGTCATGTGAGCGTGCTGAACCTGGGTTTTAAAAAAAATGGACAAAGAACCAAAATCTAATTATAAACATCAATATATTCTATATAAACTTGCACAAAGACAAACTGGTCTTGCACAGAAAAGTCCTTATTTGGATAATTATGCAACAGTTACTAACCTTCACAGCAACTTTTTGCCCTTCATGAGTACGAGCAATGTGAACCTGTGCAAGGGAAGCACTTGCGATTGGAACAGAATCAAACTCTGAAAAAATCTGTACATGAGAAGGCCGACTCAGTTGTTTGACAGATCAAGTGACAAAGCCAAGGAAAAGGGCAAGAGAAAGAAGCCCATCCATAAATTTCAAACACTCAAGAAGCGAGTGAGACAAATAGTACGTACTTCATCTGGCATCCCCCCAAGTTCCATCTTGACAACTTCACACACCTGATTATATGAAGAAACTGGACACCTATTCAACAACGACTCCCTCATTCTCTGAACATACTCTTGAGGTACCAAGTATTCCTATATGTGATAAAAGTGACAATCAAAACTCAATATAAGAATGACATTCAATGCTCACAATAAGGACCATATTTTATTTTAAAAGCAATTACTCATCAAACCTGTGTCATTCTATACTATCTTTAAATTAAGGGAGGAAGCGATCCAATATCCTTATTGGATGAAAAAGGGAGGGCAAATAAAAGCATACCAGCTGACCAATATGTTGACCAAGCTTGATATATATGCCCCCATTTTTGAAACATAATTCTTCAAGCTTACGAGCACTCCTAATGTGAACTTCATGTTTGACTTTTGATCTCTCAATGCTGTCTTCTGGCAGTCCCCAAAGAGAATATTCATAATCTAACAAGTGTACAAAGTTGGAACTCCATCAAAATCAAATGTATGGTCATGAAATCATATAATTCCTATGACTTCTGTAACTTTGAAGAGTAATATTTTTAAACATGTCTGAGAAGTGAAAAGGAGATGATCTTCTCTCTATAAATACTAACTGCGGCCAAAAAAATAATTATGAAGTAACATAAAAAAAAATGACAGCAATCTCCACCTGCTCCACAAGAGCCTGCACCCCCATAAACCCATTCCATTTCCAGAGTAGAACTACCTGCGCTCATTATCTACAAACTGATCTTTCATCAATTTGAATTAGCTCAGTACCATCAAGGGACTAAGTTACATGTAAATTAAAAGTTTTAAACTCGATGGCAACCGGTTCCCCATGGCCATAGGGCGAACGGGTACGTCTGAGATCAGCCCCATAGATCAACTAAACTAATCCATTCTAGTTCTTATTTAGCCCCAGATTCCTTTTTTCGAAAAAGAAGTTTTTCCACTCCAATTTCACCATCTGCTATCCTAATGAATGAGACGACTTCGAAATTTTCAATCTCTCACTCCCCCTTCTCCCTCCTCCCAAGCTTTTAGACTCCTCCCCCAAACTGTAAATTCTTCACGGACATAACAACAAGAGGATACTGGAAGCCTGTGAAGTTATTTTTTGGTTGGATAAGAGATTAAACATAGATATCCTGACCTCAAATTAACCAATATCTAATCCACTTGCAGGTTGCAATCCTCCTACTTCTATCTCTATATCAATACTCTCCACCCCAACCCACCCCCACCCCACGTCCACCCGCCTACCTCGTGTGCTCGCTGCGCCAAAGTCTTTGTGAAGTTACAATCCAAAGTCCAGCTCGTTCAAAAACCTACATTCCAAATCATTTCATTATAATATTGAATCTACTCGTCAACCCTGTTAAAGAATATTGCAGTATAGCTTAAAATCTTGCTCGGCAAATAGGAAATTTTGGGTGGCTCATATCTTCCCTCGTCT
>JAULJZ010000018.1:3677573-3687756 GCA_032270985.1 Heliamphora pulchella | reverse complement strand
TAGGAGGGTACTTACGTGAATTTGAAAAAGTTGATGTTGTCAGGCTGAGCGCAGGACGGATGCCAGGCGTGCGTGCGCTCAGTTTCGGAGCACCATCATTTTGTCCGGTTACGGTTATTAAAGCACCGCATGTTTTATTTTTTATTTTTCATTTTTTTATTTTTTTATTTTTATTCTCTCTCTCTAACGCACTTTGACTTTGCTGCCTGTACTTTTGGGTGGTGACCATAGCATGCCCATACGGCCATACCATTTCCCAAAACCACACAGTTTTCTAGGAACTCCATGCATGCATGCAAGCATGCTGCAGGGGTATTTTCGTCTTTACACAAAACCATTCTAAACATGCGCCCGTTTGGATTGCCATTGCTTATTTGCTTATTGACTTATTTACTTATTAGCAAATAAGCCAAAAAATATTTAAGCCACTTCGTTGCTTATTTGCTTATTTAACTATCCAAATGAGTTTATTTGCTAATTTGGTTATTTGGCTATCCAAACAAGTTTATTTGCTTATTCATTTTTGACTTATTTGGATACCATAACAACGTGGCTTATTTATTGACTTATAAGCTAATAAATAAATAAGTAAAATTACCTAAACGGGGCATGATGATCTCATTTTGCTATGCTTTGCTTTAAAAATAGAGTTTTAAGCCATTTTTATTTTTTCTGTTTTTTAACTTAAAAATTACAAAAAGTTAATTACTAAACAAAATGACTTAGCATATGTTTGGTTTACAAAAGCTTTTTCATAGTTTTTATCATTTTTTTTGATTTTTTGGTTTAATTTTAATATTGTTTTGATTTCTAGTGATGAAATTTTTTTAAAAAGTATACTAGACTATCATTATATCTGTTTCGAATAAAGTTTTAATAAGTTTATTTAAAGACAGAAAGTGAAAAAAGCCACAAAAATCTGTTAAGTTGCCTTTTAATTGTCTTATTAATTATTTTAATTATTTTCTTTTATTTTTTTATTCTCATGAGAAAAATATAAAAAATTCATTTGTTTAAACTAATGTTAAAATAAGTGCCTTTACTAAAACTAAATTTTTTTTTGAATAATTAAAAAAAAAATATTTTTAAATACACGCTTAAGGCCACTATTAACTAAGCGTGCTTTTACTTAAACTTATTATGAGAAAAAATTAAAAATCTAGTTACCTAACGATGTCATCATGATAGTTTAGCAATTTTGTGGGTATCGGGATGCAAACTAAATTTTTTTTTTTAAAAAAACTAAACCCTAAATTTAAACCACCACCAGGGACACAACATAGGAGGCAGATGAAAGTTTAGACTTAAGGCTAAATAGCATTTTTATGGTTTTTATATATATATATATATTTTTATTTTTTTATTTTTCTTATATTAGTTTAAACGAAAATACTTTTTAAACTAAAAAAATAAAAATAATTATCCAAAAACTAAATAAAAAATTCATATAAGACTAACAAAGTTTTAAAAAATAATTTTTAATTTTTTTTTGTTTTTAGTAAACTTTTTTTAATTATAGTAAAAACGAATATACTTTTAGATTCGTTTTATCATTACGAATGAAAAAAATAAAAAGTTGTGATAAAAATAATAAAAAATTTCTAAAAAGACAAAAAAAAAACCTATGGGAAAAGCTATCACAAACATAGCCTAAGTGTCTAATTTGGGTTAAGCAGACAGTAATAGATTTCACAATCATATTTATTATTTATATACTAATGAAAAATCAAATAATAAATATAATACCATAAAATAAAATTTTAAAATGCAACACTTCCATTTTTTTCATCACTTTTTACATACCATTTGATCTGACCACTCACAATTTTTGATGCAATATAATTCACATTAACTTAATGCACTAATATATATTTTACAATCCTCAATGCTTTTTCATGTAAATATATATAGAGAGAGATACTTTTTTCTAAATATTTTTACACATTTATGGAGGCTATTCATCTCCTATTGAATAATGTTTAGCATTTTTATTAAAAAAGTTATTGTTCATGACATTATTGTAAACCAAAAGTAGCATGGCAGTAAGTACAATTATTCTTTGTCCTACAAAAGAATATGATCCTTTTGTCAATGAAATTGTTCTTTGTGCAAACCCTTTATACAACTCCTTTACAAAAATTATCCCAAGACCAAAATTATTTAAAGGTAATGTTATTATAACTAACTAGATCATATTTTGCAATTATATTTGATTACTATTTAATATATCATGTTTGGGCAAATATTATTTATTGGCTTATTTTTGCTTAAAATTCATAAAATTTAGCTTATTAGCTTATTTTTGCTTATTTTTGCCTTTCCTAATTTTTTTTATATTTTGATCAAATTTGTTTATTTTTTTTGCTCGTCTTAATGAGTGAAGTTTAAAAAGTATAATAGTTTAACTAAATCAAAAAAATATTCACTAAAAAAAAATACTATGACAAATAAGCCAATAAATCAAATTCACCAATTCAGGACCGTTGTGTTTATGTTATTTTAGAGATTTATAATTTATTTTTAACTGTCACACGTAAAATATCAATCACATATAATATTTAAATGTAATCACTAAAATATAACCTTAATAATATTATTTTTTATTGAAAATAACAAAGATGAAACACCATAATGCGGAATAAAGAAAGCCATCCAATCTATGGGGCCATGGCTTCCTTGCTTTAAATATTTTTCCTTCTAACGTATGTTTGGCTTAATTTATTTTTTTTAGAATTTTTAGTTTTTTTGCCTTTTTTTCTCAAATTAAATGTAAAAAAATCAATTAATTTTAGGAGATGTTTAAATAAAAAATCTTTTAAAAAAATTAAACCAAACAGAAACTAATATTTGGTTGGATAAGAACTTATATGAGGAAATATCCAAGTATGGAAGGGAGGAGTACAACATGATGAGCGCCAGTGGTAGGGCTGGGGCCCACGAAAAAATTATTGATTGTTTCATAAATATGGTCACACGTGATGTTCTAAAGTCTCTGGAATCCCACTTGATTTTATATGGCTCCCATCAATTTTAAAATATTATTTAATATATTTTAATAATTAATTTAAATTATTATGTAAAAAATATTAAATTAATTAAATATTAATAATTACGTGATCGAAACACATTTATATTTTAAAATAAATTTGTATAATTTTAAAATAGAAAATATATTTTTTTAAAAAATTAATGTGACGCAACTATTTATTTGCTAATCTCTAACCAACTTAATTATTTAAATTAATAATTTATTGATAAAATTTATTACAGTAACAGTTCGTATTATCGATATGGAGAGGATGTTGATCTGGAGCAGTCGATAACTACTCGGTTAGTCGGGTTCACGGTCCAGCTACTAGAACACCTCGTTTAAGATAATTGTTTATTTATTTATTTTATTATATTTTTTAGTAATTTTTTTATTATTTAATTAAATTATTATTATTTTTTGACTTTTATAATTGACATTAGCCAAAAAAATAGTTTTTTGACAAAAATATAAAAATAATTTTAAAAAAACAACAAATAAACAAAAACAAGCCAATAATTCAAATTATATATTGCTTTCATTTATTCTTTGATATAATTTTTTTATGCTTTTTCAATTTTTTTTGAAATAATCTGAAATTTTTTTAAAAGCTAATTAAAAATTATTTTTAAAAAAACAAAATTTTCACAATTTAGCAGGGCAAAGCAATTAGAGAGAGAGAGAGAGAGACCTTGAGCTGGGCCAAAGCGAGGGGTGTCTCAGTGAGGAACTTAACGGCGAGAGTCATGATGGTGGAGGTGGTTTCATAGCCGGCGACGAGCAGAGCCAACATGAAGTCCACTATCTCCTCGTCGGAGAAGACGCCGCCGCCGCCCTCTCCGTCCAACAGTGCCGCCAACATGTCGTTCTTTCTCTCTCCTCTCTCGCTCTCTCTCCTCCTCTGTCTCACCACCAACCCCAACGCCTCCGCCACTTTGCTTCTAGCCTTCAAAACAAACACAACACACACGCAAAGCATTACAGCCGATCTTTAAAACCCTACGTGGGGCTGGGTATTATTGAAGAGAAGAGAATAGAGATACGTACTTGGATGGCTCTGCGGTAGGTGGTGGAGAAGAGCGGGAAAGGAATGGTGAAGAAGCCTTCAATGACGAGCATGTATTCCTTTCTGAGCCTCTCTGTCCACTCGCATGGATCCAAACTCATCAGCTGCTTCACTGTTAACTCAAATGTAATCTGCAAATTAAATCCCTACTCTTAATCACTATTAACCATAAAACTTTATATATATATATATATACATATATGTGATTCCGTAGAAAAATACTAGGAGTCACAAATCTACACACACACAACCCTCTTATGAGATGTATTCCACAATTCTGTACTTACAATTGTGTAAGACCCACCTTGTATTTAAATCTATAAACTGGCGAATATACATGTAGCTCAGTTTCATATTGGGGTATTATAATATATATTTGATGATATAGTTATGACCTTTCGGGCTAAATTTTTTATCTCTCTGCTTTTTATTTTTTGGGTATTTTTGTAATAATTTTGTACTTTTTTAAATTCTATAAATGACATTGAAAAAGTAAAAAACTAATCAAAAGTTAAAAAGTTTATTAAAAACAAAAAATAATTAACATAAAATTTGATTTATTGATATATTTTAGCTTATTTTTATCTTTTTTTCTTAATTTTTTAAATATTTTAATTAATTTTTTTATATTTCAAAACATTTACTTAATAAGAGAATGAAAAAATACAATAATCTGACTGAATAATAAAAAATCTACTAAATCCAAAATAGATAAAATAAAATATAAAATAATATACTAGTCTAGGCACAACGCAAAACCATATATGGATGGATATTAGATAATATTGCTAGATATATTAATAAATATTAATATTAAATATCTAAATCCTGATAAATATTAGATACTTAATAAATAATTGGTAGACACATTAATAAATATCAAAACATGTACCCATCAATATTAAATAATATTAAATATTATCACGTATTGACTAATAAAATAAAAATAACCGACATTTTAAAACCTGATAACCGATATTTTAAATCCTGATTTGTACCCCATATGCATCTAATGGACCATACATTCCTTAATTAGAACCTTCGGTGAATAACAACAACCGGACAAATAAAAGCAAACCAAGGCTAACGGCAAAAAGTAAGGGAATAATTCTCATCACACACGTGCGTATGTTAGCAATCATGAAAATATACATCTATATTCACGGTTTGTTGGACTCGTAAGGTTACTTTTCAAGTTTGGAAACCACTTATTATTAATAATTTTTCTTCTATGTTTATATTCGGACCTTAAAATATATTTATTAATACTTAAAAGTATTTTATTCATTTAACTAAAACTCCCTAAAAGTTAAATTCATTTTAAATCTGGAGAAAAGAGGAAACTCATTATATATATTTAGTGATCGTGCCAACTTGGTTTTAAATAACTTTAAGTTAAAAATTAAAAATTTGTTTTGTTTGAAAAATTAGTAATTTTTAAGTCACTAAAAGTCAAATAAACCGAATATAAAATTTTAATATTATCTTTTAATATAAATGAAAATTTTCCAAATAAAAAAATCAAAAAATCAAAAAACCAAAAAACTAGGGACTAAAAAATAAATTTTTTTGACTTTTTGCACTTTAAGCTAAAAAAAAAAGCCTAAAAAATTGGCTTTAAGCTGGATTGCAAAATGAGGGCTTAATTCGAGAGAACAATTTATTTGTTTATTTTATTTTATTTATTTATTTTTAATATATTTTTAATTATTATAATTTTTTAATTTTACTTATCTGGATGTACCAAAAAATAATTTGTAATTTTTTAACAATTAAAATATAAAATAATTAAATAAAATAATAAAATAATAAAATAAATTTTACGTTCGTTTATTTTTTTGTTTTTAGTAAATTTTTTATTCTTAATTAAAATTTTACTTTTTAGTTCCTCTGAGAGGTTTTAAAAAAAATCGAAACATTATATCTCCGCTAACGTGCACCGGCGCTACACTCACTTCTCTAACCGGAATCATAGACAACCAATTACGACACGCCATGAAGGCGTGGAGTCCCTTCTAACGTGAGCCGAGTCAGCGTAACACCAGTGAGTCTAACTCGCGCCGCATGGGCAAGAAAACCGGGCGGTTCAAGCCGAGTTAACTCAGAATTAGACTTGTTGCGACTGACCCAACACTCGTAGTACGTACGTACCTTCTTGGCCTCCTCCATAAGCAAGACCCTTCCGGTCCACGACTCCAAGTTGAGCCGGACCAGCCGGTCTATGTCCAACAACAAATGGTCTCTAAGAATCGAAGAATTAGCGAAGCTCATGGTGAGAGAATGCATTCTCCTGTGAAGACTCCCCTTCATGAGCAACAGCGAGTGTTTTCCGAGCAGGTTCGAGATTGAACCGGGGTAGCTCGACTCGAACAGCTTGCCTTCGTTCTGGACGATGAACCGGTTAGTATCCGGGTCGGCGGAGAAGACGGTCGGCTCGCCGAAGACGTGGGTGGTGAAGATGGGGCCGAACCGGGCCACTCGATCGTCGATGAAGGGCTCCGGGTTCTCGGACTTGTAGGCGGAGATGAGCTGGAGGGTTTCGCCGACGAAGGGGAGGCCGAGGGTTCCCGGCGGGAGTCGGAGGTTGCGGCGGCGGAAGAGGGAGGAGCGGAGGAGGAAGAGGAGGAGGACGGAAAGAGAGGAAGAGAGAAGAAGGTAGAGAGAGAAAGAGGAGGAGTCCATGGCGGAAGCCAGCGGAGTGGGGGTGGGGGGAAGGGTAGGGGCACGGATGTTAAAGGGTGGAGGAGGAGAAGGGAGGAGGGCCAGGACGCATTAATGGAGCACACGGGGGAAAATTAATGAGTGCCATCGCTGTATGTAGTACTTAGCAAGATAAAAAATATCCATGGATAGTAAGTGAGTTAATTTTTATTGAGTAATTATTAAATAGTTTTTAAATATTATGTAACGTTAATTATGTATTTATGATCATATTTAAAAACACTTTTAATACAATTAAAATGAAAAGGCTATAAGTAGATGAGAAAAAAAATAAAAATTACTGAGAGAATATATATTTTAGAAAGAAAATAATTGGGAATTGTTTGCGAATTGCTGAGAGAGAATACAATTTAAAAAGTAAATTATTTTTAAATGAGATAATATTAATTTATTTTTATTAGATAAATAAGATATAAAAATAACTTACTTAGTGTGTATAAAAAATTATTTGCCCTAAAATATTACATAGCATTGTCTGCGTGGTATTTCGGAAACACCTATTTAATTTTACATGTTTATCTTCAATTTATTTTTAAAATGTTGGACACCATTGGAGTAATTATTTGGTATCTATGGACCACTTTTCAACGTAGTGTTTTTATTTAATTATGTAGCGAAAAGTATTATGTCAATTGTTAGGCACAATGTTGGTACATGTTTGTTGAATATGCGAAAGAGATGGGCATCGTGTCGTATCGTAATATCGAGTCCATGTCAGAAATTTATCAACACTAAAACAATATATTTAACTAAACGTATTACTTGTCTTAACACTATTTGCTTATAAATCGGTTAACATATTTACAATCTGTTTAATAATTTGTTCAACAACTTATTTGATAACAAGTTCAAATTTTCACTTTTATATCTATTTCAATTATAAAATCACTTAAATTATAATAAAAAACCTCCAAACAATATATAAAATATTTTTAAATAGTTTGATAGAAAAACAAAATGAATTCATGCATGAAGCACTTCAAAGTCTAAATAATTGATAAACAAAATTTACAAACAATTAAACGAGTTAGATGTCAACTTCGGGCTCTACGAATTCAACACTTAACCCAATCTGTTTATTAAACGTATTATCGAGTTGTATTATTTTTAATTTCATGTCAAAAATAAGTTGATCTTAACATTTTAACTTCGTGTACGGTTCAAATCGTGTTAACGTAACGTATTGAAAATTTTCATCCATAGAAGCAAATGATGACCCACTTAGACTATATTTGTTCTGACATAAACTATCAAAAAATATTTTACTTATTTGATTCATGTTTAATTTGATAAAAATAATATAAAATATTTATAAGATCAAAATTAGTTTATAAAAAAGGGAATAAGTAGCACTTGTGGCGGCGATGGATGCAACAGTTAATAGTGGTGGTCATAGTGAAGGCATAAGTAATACTATTTTTTTAAGTATTTACCAAACATTTAAAAACAAAAATAAAAAAAATATTTTTTGTAAAATAATTTTATGTGACAATTTTTTTAATAAAATATTTTATATCGAAACAAATAAGACTTTAGTGTGCATTGTATATTTCTATTTGTGAAGAGTATTATGCAAATAATAGCACATGATACTTTAAGAGTACTTAATAAAATTTTGCCATTATTATTTCAACGATAATATTTTTTAAAAACACAATATAAATAATATAATGTGTAATTAATTTTTTTGCTATATAGACCCCAATTGGGAACAAGCATAAAAGTTTTTTTTTTTTTATATATTTTTAGTCAAAAAGTTAAATTGTATTTAAAATAAATTATTTTGTAACTTAGTTTTTAAGCTAACTTTTTTAAAGTTAATTGTTTATGTAAAAAGTTAATTTTTTTTACTTTTTGTTCAATGTAGACAATTTTATTTTTGTATGTATTTGATATTAACAATTATATGAAGTTGGTAGTGATAGTAAATAAGTTATGAATAAGAGATATTATTATATTTTAAGAGTGGTGGCCGGGTGTTTATATGAAATATTATGAGAATTTGTATTTTAATTTAACATTTTATTTTTTTTACTTTTTTGTTAAATAAATTTTTTTAATTTTTTAATTTTTTAATTAAAAATAAAAAATAAAAAAATCAAAATTACCAATGAAGGCCATAGTTTGATAAGAACACCGACAAGGAGGACTACCGAGTAATTAGGTGGGTATCTGCAATCAATCTATCCATATATATAAAAAGTCAGTTGCTCATCAATCTTTTGTTCTCGGTGAAATTACATTTTTGCCCCTTAATTTTGATTTATGCGTGCTTTGATATGGATAGAAGTGTTATATTATTTTCTACATTAATAGTGAATAAAACCTAATATATAATTACAAAATTTGTTATTTAAATTCGGAGTTTACACATCTAAGGCCCTGATTTGCAATTTTATTTTTTTATTTTTTTGACTAAAAATATTAAAAAATTTAAATTATTTATTTGACAAAAAAGTTAAAAAGATAATTTGATTTTTTTGAAATCAAACAAAATTGCTTAAAAATTGACTTTTTTGCAAAAAGAGTCGACTAAAAACTATCCCAAACAAACCATAAGTAAATGAAAAGGATGCTTGTGGTTGAAGTCACTGATTAATCCAATATAGAGCATAGTTATTGATGACTACTAAATATCGGTTTGAGATAATATCGGAATGTTAAATGCTTAATTTTTTGTTGCCAAAATATTGGTCTGTACCGAATATACTGGGCAATACCGATCTGTACCAATAAATACCGAAAACGTATCGGTCCATAATTATTTTTAGGGTAAATTACACTGACCTCTCCTGAGATTTTGGTTAAATACAGTCAACTCTATATTTTTGGACAAATTACACTGATTTCCTTTACAGGCTGAAATATTATTACACTGATATCCTTTAGCAGTTAACGCCGTTAGGGTTCCGTTTGTCTCATTAAATTTGTTTCTATTTTGCCTCTCAAATCAAATCTGTTTTTTTCTTATAAAATTTATAAAATAATAATTCTTTGATTTGAATTAATTAGAGTAATTTACCGGCGATCAAAGCCGTTTACTAGTAGTATTAGGTCATCAAAATGGTAGTGAACGCTGTCGATCGTGAAATAATTTATATTTTACAATTGATTGTGAGTGTAATAGTTCAAAAAAGAAAGAAAGAAAGAGGAAGAACGGGCGCCGCACTCCCCACCATTGCACCTCTCGCCAACGCTACACCCACGCCGTCGCCACTTCCGTTGCCAGTCACCGCCACCGCTGTCCACACCTGTCCTCCCGTGGTGTGGATGAGGAGAGAGAAGGAAAAATTAGGTGTGAGAGAGAGAGAGAGAGAGTGGTTAATGGCGGCAGGTCCAGTGATCGATGGTGTAGCGACGTCGACGAC
>JAULJZ010000018.1:3648648-3663642 GCA_032270985.1 Heliamphora pulchella | reverse complement strand
CAGTAACCAGAGAGAATGAGGGAGGGAGGGAGGGAGGGAGGGAGGGAAAGAGAGAGTACCTGGTCGTCTTCGAGTCCGAACATTTTCGTTCGTGGCTAACTGAAGTTGTCAGACACTCAGAGAGAGTTTCGTCGAGATCGAGATCGAGATCGCCGGCGTGAGTGTTTCGTCGAGATCGATATCGATATCGCCGGCGCCGGCCGCTATTTCAATCGCCTATCGACGTCAACCTCACTTCTTCTCCAGTTGCCCTCACCTTCTCTTCGCCGTTCACCTTTCACTTCTCACTTGACTTGATTGACGGCTGCTCTTAAGCTTTTTAGGGCATTTTTTTTAGGAGTGGTCAGTTTTCAAATAAATTGGAACAGAAAGGAATGAAATGGCGCTCGCGTTCTTCGGCCCAAAGATGGGCCCACATATATGAAGATTCAGTTTGGTTTATAATTAATTTAAAAGTTAATGTTTTTTTTATTTTTTAACTAATAATTTAAATTGAATTTAAAATAAATTATTTAGTAAATTATATTTTCTTAAACTGGTTAATTAAGTAAATAGTTAGCTTTTTGTGTGCAAATTGAAAGGTATTGACTTTCTATATCATTTATTATAACGATTATATATATAATTGGCATGAATAATAAATAAATTGTCAAGATTATTATTATATTTTATAATAGAGAAAGATATTGAATAAGGTATTATAGGGATTATTATTTAAATTTAATAATGAAATTTATTATTAAATTAAAATAATTTTAATAATAGTAAAATTTATCTATATTTATTTATTTTTAGATACAAACAGATAAAATTATTTATAATTTTATTATAAGTGAATATTAAAGATAAATTTCACTCTTTATTGAACTCAAACTGTGAAATTTATTTCTATTTATTTATTTCTAGATACAATGAGTTAAAATTTGCTATATTTTTAATAGTCATCGGAGTTGATCCTGGAAGTCATCGGAGTTTGTGGTTAAAGGTGGTCGGAAAGGCACAAGAAGTGATCGTTGAAAAGTCTTTAAAATTAGTGATCAAAAGTCGCCAGGGTTGATCGCCGAAATCATCGCTAACGGTCCTCAAAGATGGTCACCAAATTTAACACAATGGGCTTTAAAAGTCCAAATTCTTTTTGTTGGATCTAAAATTATATAAAATGTTAATGGTAAACCTTACATCAAAACTCCTTAAAAAATTTTAACGACGTTAAACATTGCAACAAAACGAGTTATAAACTCTTTTCTTTTCTCTTATAACTTAAAAAAAGAACTTAAAAAGAGAGCATAATTTTTTTTTCTTTTATTGATAACCAAACAGGTTATAAAGTCTTCTCCTTCTCCCTCTACTCTTTTCTTATAAACCTATTCCAATTCTAACCATTAGATTTAAATGATATGATAAATATACCACATAAGATAATAGGATGATTATCGTATCAATTCATTTCTCTCGTGTGGCTCTATTGGTCCAAAGATGAGCCCACCATCGATAATGATTTAATTAAGATGCATCCATTTGTGCCTAGGACCACCATTTAAAGCTACTTCATTAATAATTCCCAATTTTTTAATTTCCATTCTAAGTTTCTTCTTTTAGAAACCCTAATATTATTTGTTAAGCAAAAAAGGGATACCAATAAACATTTAACAGTGTTGAACATTGCAACAAG
Source organism: Heliamphora pulchella (assembly GCA_032270985.1). Lineage (NCBI taxonomy): Eukaryota > Viridiplantae > Streptophyta > Magnoliopsida > Ericales > Sarraceniaceae > Heliamphora > Heliamphora pulchella. The sequence goes on along the minus strand of JAULJZ010000018.1, from coordinate 3,661,970 downwards.
AGAGAGAAAATCTGATTGTGAAGAGTCCTAATCAATTGTTTGCAATTAAATCAAAATAATCAAAATAACTTAAATGAAATTGTAATAGAACTCTAATTCTATCTGGGAAATTGTCCGGCCAAACAAATAACAATGCCAATAAATATTACTTCTCCCGTGAAAAAGTTGATACCATGATATGTTAATTTTTTAAAATATTAATTGGTAGTAGTTATTCAAAAAAATTAGTCCTTGTAAAAAAAAAAAACTATAGGGTAATACTAATCCTAACTAAACTAAACATAAATATCTTTTTTGATGTGCTCTCTGTTTTTTTTTTAAAAAAAAATTCAACTGAAATTCAAAATTCAAGCATAGTTTAAGGGAGAGTTCTTTTTGAAAAAGCTAAAAACTGAGGGATTGAGCCTAGGGGGGTGAATAAGCCAATTAAAAATTAATTTTCTTTTTAACAAAATATTTAGTTCTTTTTAATGACAAGGAGGAAAAACAACACATACATAACTTGCACAAGAGATTTAACGTGAAAATCTTAAGATTTACCCCCGAAATAAAAACTACGGCACCAACACACAATTATCCACTATGAATCAACAAGGGTACAAAAAATACAACGAGAAAGGAATTACAACCATTACCCCAATGTAAACCTAACTCTACTTCTTGACTTAACTCCTTGAACATCTTCTTGATTCCATAGCAACCACGAGCTCAACGACTCGATCTCCGTTTGACGACAGCTCCGAATTAACTTGGCTAAGTGTGTGAATGATGACAAGGTGAGTGTATATGAAAAATATGATTTTATGGAAAGTATACAACCTAAGGTATTTGAACACTCTTAAATGCACTTAAAAACACTTAGGTTGCTACAAAAAAGAGTTAAAATGGAGGAGTAAATGCAATGGACTTTGAGATAGAAGAGAGCTTCCTTAAATGTTCAAAAAACAATCATTTAACCTAATGGACGAAACTGTTATAACTTATATACTAAAGAGGGCTCAAACATGATTAGTCCAAAAAATGAGTCAGGGCGCTCAAGCGCTTATCGAACGCATTGACTCATTGCTCATAGGAGCTCAAGCGCCACACGAGCGCCTTCAAGCGCTTTGATGAAGCGTTTGAGAGCACAGTGAGCGCTCTGCGAGTGATGCTCTCTGGAAAACATGGACAACAAGGGCGCTTAAGCACTCAGCGAGTGCCCTACGAGCGCTGCTCTCTGGAAAAAGAGGGACCAAAGGGCGCTCAAGCGCCTAACGAGCGCTGAGCGAGCGCTGGCCTCTGAAAAAGAGGTGTTCAAGCGCCTAGCGAGCGCTCAAGGGCGCTCAAGTACTTTGCGAGCGCCAAGGGGCTCAAGCCCCAAATAAACCCTCAGCAAGACCTACACAACATGCATGAAACTATAAAAGGTTTTGAGCAAGGAACACTAATAAAAATGCATCCTAAGAAAGGTTTATCACGAATACCAAAGAGATGTAAAAAAAAGGTACGTACACAGGAGAGGTCATATACCTTTAGGGTTTTCGAATGGAGTCTGGAGAGAAGTGGAGCGGAGACACTAGACATACTCCAACCAAAAACAAAGAGAAGCAAAAAATACAAACTTCGGTAGTTTTCTCAAAATCCGAAAATAGCCAACTATATTAACACCTTTTTTATGAGTTTTAGAGGGAGAGTTCTCTAACTAGACTTGTCATAAAAAATATTAAATATTAAAATTTATCAACCTGTGTTCATGTTATCCTTGTAACACCTAAATCCAATATAGCGCAATCTAACACATTGCTTTAGTGACAAATATTAATTCGTTTGTGGCATTACATGGCAAGCCTGACATGGTGCCGCATGTCGCAATCAATAATTTCGACTCCTCTACAGAGAATTTGCATTTAACCAAGGAAAACTTTTTTCTTACATTTAGGTTTGAACGTAAGAACTAAAATGTCTTGCTAGCAAATTGAGCAAACGAGGAGAAAGAGAAGGAGAAGAAAAGAAGCAATCTAAACCTATAAAAGCTGATTTGTTTTCCTACAGAAGAAAACTTTTCCATGTATATTCAATTCAACACAAGCAGCAAGTTGTTAGCCCCAAAAAATGCAATGCTGCCTAACTAAAAATTTATTAGCAACAAAATGCACGCATCATTTCTCAACAAACACTGACTCAGCTAAGTCAATGGCACGATCAAGACCAGCAGCTTTGTACTCACACTCCCGTTGCTCATCATCGGGAATGCTGTTGGCTACGATTCCTGCACCGGTTTGAATGTAAGCAACCCATTCCTGACGATTGTTTGCGCCTTTGTACGAGTACATGGTGTCGTATCGAGTTCCAGTGGGGAATATAATGGTCCTTAAAGTTAATGCAATGTCCATGTCGCCTGAAAAGGAAATGCCTCCAAATCCACCACCATAAGGCCCGCGCCTTGTTACTTCCAACTGGTCAATCAACTCCATGGCCTTCACCTGTAGGATGTCACAGCTGAGGATCAGTGCAAAGAGGAAATAGGATAGAGCCCGATAAGAGGGCGTCAATTCAAGAAAGGGGGTCAATTGAAGATCGTGGGATGAACTGCATGTGTCTAATCAAAATAATCATAAACAAGAAAGAAAGAAAGAAAAGTATAGTTTTGATGTAGATGCCAAATGTGGGAGTGGGGAAGGCCAAAGCCTAAATTCTGAGATGTCACACATAGCTAATCTCTTAGGACAATTGATAAGATCATTCACCTTGAACTACAACTCCGCCTAAAATGTCTAAGTGGTGTTTGGATCTTAAATTTGTAAAGGATTTTGTAGAGGAAAAGGAAAAGCAAAGATGGGGGGTGGGGGGGAGGTTAACATCACTAATTCCCACAATCTACTTTTCTACTTTTCTCTCCACAAATCCCCATATAAATCTACGATCCAAAAGTGGCCCAAAAGTCTCATTTCTTTCTAGCATTTCATATACTCCTTCTATTCCATCTTATATGTTCTATTCCTAGTGCTATACACAAACTCTAAGGAATCTTTGAATGATAAATTTATAAAAATATATTTTTTTTCTTTCTAAATAGACTTTTGGAAATTGAGATCATATTTAAACATGAAAATGTAATATGGAAAAGTGATGGTTAAATTTTTTAATTTGTCAATATAAGAAACATAAAATGCGAGTCCCCGAAAGGAAAGCAAGAGAAAAAAAAAAAGACGAGGGTGTAATGAACAAAATAGTTAATGTGAAAAAGGTTCCAAACATGGAGCTGTTGACATCAATATGCCATTGATTAGTGGAGTTTGAAAGAACCATGTACCCACAAGGTGGAAAAGATAGAGCAGAGCACCTTAATTATTTGTTTATTTTACTTTAAAAGATATTGGGACACAAGACTTGTTGGTTTGGTCTGGTGGGGTCTATCTTAAAAGATAATAAAGTCAATATTAAAGCAATGGGTAAGTTCAAGATTGCTTCAAGAATATTTCATCACCAGTGAAGAGCCAGAACCCAAGGAGGACATGTTTGGCAATTAAAAGGGGCACAAAAATGGTAAACAATAACCTTTGGTGCTCCGCTAACTGTTCCGGCAGGCAATGCAGCACACAGTGCATCCCAACAAGTCAAATGATCATACAATTCCCCTGCAACCTGTGAATAAAAAAAAATGATTGTTTTTGTAAATAGAAGTTTCAGGTTGATTATAATTGTGATTTTTAGGTGTTTTTCTGGGAAACTGGAAACCTCTTAGAATGAAATAATAAATTTTGTTTCCTTGAGACAAATAAAATAATTGACTAAAAAATACCAAAGGAGGCACAAACCATGACACTTTCTTTTTAAAATAACTATTATTATTATTATTATTATTATATGTTTACATGTGATAAGTAAACAAAAAATGATTGGGTTATCAGGTATACTTGGTTTGGTTTGGTTCTTGTATGTCAACTTGAATGCATAAATCATGCATCCAAATATTTTCTTAACGAAAATTCATCCCTGTGACAGTATGGCACAATTTTCATATTAGAAACGCAATCCATATTTAAGCAAAAGCAAATCTCACAGTGGAGCTGATGTGCATCACATGTGAGTACCGTTCAACAGTCATGAGCTTTTCCACATGCACAGAGCCGCATTTGGACACCTACACCAACCATTGGAGTTAACAAAGAGTGGATATGAAATTTGTTTAAAAGATGGACCAATTTTAACGAAGAGTGGATATCAAATTTGTTTAAAAGATGGACCAATTTTGAGGAAACAACCTATAAATTGCATCGTAAATGAAGACATATGGAGGACAAGATAAATAAATATACATATACACAGCTGAATAATTAAATTGTCCGAAGTTCATCTAAAATTTCAACTGACAATATCAACATTATGTGTATAGCTTATGTGAGACAACAGGCACAATCGACAACTAGATTCAGAAGTTTCCTAGATTCTTTTTTCAGTAGCTGCATGAGCAAAATATCAGACGAGCATAAAGAAATTACACCGGCCATCATAAAAATGATTTCACTACATTCCTTAAATGTATTTTTACTTGTTTGGACAAGGACAAATAAGAAAGGAAGGAAGAAAGAAAAGTTTTTACTTCCCAAACACGTATCATGGACTTCATAAAAAAGTTGAACCCAATCCATTCCTAACTAGGTTGATTCATCACTCTTAACAAAAAAATTTAATCCCCCGGTTGTTGAATTTGATGATTCAACTCATCACACCCCAGAATCCAGATTGGTTATGAAGGTAATTGATTCAAACCATTGGTCCACAGGCAACTTGGTTCATATTGCAAATCCAGCGTACATGACTTCACCAACGAGTCTACTATTCATATCATTGCAACTCACATAGCTCCATAAAGACTTGACAATTAAATAAACTCAGGTCCAAAATGCCTTGTCCCAATTGTCTGGCATGGGCTACATTGATCGCCGTTCACTATTTTGTTATATCAAGGATCATAATTCCACTTAAACTACACACAACTGCATCATTCGTCCTACCTCAACTGACATTAGCTCTAACAGTGCCATGTTAAATTTTATCCCTTTCCAATGCATGTCTCAACCTATGAAAATGGGGGTTGTCTAGTGTAACCAGCTAAAAGCCAGCTCAAATACTTGGGCCAAACGGCTGATTGATGTAGCTCCAGCCTTATTATTACTCAGGGGTGCAGGAGCCAGAGGCTTAAGTTCAGCCTTCTGTGTATCTGGTTTATCAGATGCTAGGGGCTGGCTAAATCACCCTCTGTTTTGAGTTGTAATTGCTGCTTTATTTTCAATAAATTTACTTACCAAAAATAAATACACTGCCGTGCATATGAGATACAGTTTTTCTATCATTGGATAAAATGTCAGATTGTCCTCAAAACTTTATTATGTAAATCCTAACAAGGAAATACAGTTTTACCATTCATCATCCATTAAGAAGTGCTGAAGAATATATCTAGGAACATGGCACGGAAATTAGATTATAGCCGCAACCACGACATAATAAATGTCCATACGACCAATAAAAAGGTTTTAAGAAAAACCTTCCCAACATCATTTCGTCCCAAATCAACCAGCATGGTGTGTTCTGCACGTTGCTTTTCATCATTTAAAAGCTTCATTTCTAACATGTCGTCTTCATCAGACGTCTTCCCTCTTCTACTAGTCCCAGCCAATGGTCGATTAACAATCTTCTTCTGTCCATAAGAACGGACCAACACACATTTCTCTCAGTCATTGTTTACAAGAATATCAACAAGAAGAGCTAGAACATCTTGCAAACATCCAGAAGCTAATATTCAAAACTTCATATGATTCCCATGTGGAAGTAGTCAAAACAAATTGCTAAATCAGTTACCCGTTTTACACATGTGAGAATTTCTGGGCTGGAAGCAACAAGAATACACCTTCTAGCCTGAAATGAAGGAAAATAATTCAAACCTGGTACTAGTAATAAAAAAAAAGGAAATATCGTAGATTTGTTAGATAGTTCCAAAGAGGACCATACTTGCAAGTAAGTCATAAACGGGCTTGGATTCACGACTCTCAATGCTCTATAGACTTCAAAAGGATCAGCAAATGTTCGCCGTTCAAAGCGCTGGCTTAATACAATTTGGAAAATATCCCCAGCAAGAATATGCTCTTTCGCTTGCATTACTGTGTTCTTGTATTCTTCACTTGTCATGTTTGACTTCTTCAGACAAGGACCAAAATGGTGAGTGTGAACGTCCACACAACCTGAAGACAGCCTTGGGCTAACAATTGAGGGTCAAATTAAAAGAAAAAAATTAAATAAATATGCATTTATTATGAATTCCATCATCTTTATATAAGAGCACAATCACTACTCACGGATCAATATCCAGTACTCTAGATGCCAACATTTCCAAACGTTTCATTCCATCATCATAAGCCTTCTCAATGGAGGAGTATTGATCCAACCGAACCCAATGAATCACATATGCTTTCTGAGGATGCACAGAATAACCAAAACCCCTCATCAGATTTTGCAAGAATCTCTACAGCCCCAATCAAGATGGAGCCAAGTCAAAGTTAGACTTCCTCAGATACTTAAACAAATGATGATTGTAGTGTTTATGTGAGCAATTTTATAGTCCAGATTTCAAGGGCTTGATAACATCACCAAATTATATACTGAGAACCCATAAAAGGATTAACAGGAAGTGATTTATCATTCATTGATACACACAATAAATGTAGTAGTAACTATTTCAGTACCTACTACAGAGAGAAAATAGTATAAATTATGGCTACAAAATTTTGCCTGGTGGCAAAAGACAACATCCACTCAGCATAAAAAAAATAAGTTGGTACATGGCAAAAGACAACATCCACTCAGCAAAAAAAAAATGTTAAAAAAATAGGAAGGCATCTGCCATCTACTTATGTACTTTTATCTAAATACTCTGAATTAAAAGTGTGCTCTAAGAAGTAAGAACTTGCATGAAATGTATACCAAAGAATATTGACTTCAATATGATTGGGTTGGGCTTAAGAATAAAGGAAAGACCCAAATGGAGTCTTCAGCTGTCTTCTGAGTAAGACCTAAGATATTTTATAAGTATAAAATCCCTTCTCTACATGATGAAACACAATCTGAATGAATTTTTAATGATAAGAAGTACCTTGTCTACATGATCAAACACAATCTGAATGAATTTTAATGATAAAAATGTACCTTCTCTACATGATCAAACACAATCACATTGTCATAGAGACCTAGATGTATATCAGCAAGATTCAAGTCATCCTGTGGCGACCTTGAGAATGGCAGCTTCCTCTTCTCTGCATAACGGACTGTGTCATATGAGAAATAACCAACCCACCCACCTGTTCAGAATAGAACAAGATTTATGTGAATGTGCCTTTAAATATAATACAAATGGTATTGTCATTAACAACAAAAAACTGAATCTTAATAGTATAGCAATAGCTTGTTCTTTACAAATGTGGAAGTCATCCGAACAAAACAATAATTATACTTAAGTTCAGCTAAAGAAATCCACTTTTAAGAATTAAGTTTTACCTAAGACGGCTTATTCCAAAACCAATCGAGTATCACTTTTAGGAAAACAACAGAAAAAGATTCCAACTAAAAGCTAACACTAGCCATCCACCTACAGCAGCTATCCTGAGAGTTTTAAACAAGCTAAGAATGGTACGGCATAAGCACAACAAAGATGAATCTCACTTCTGAATAAGTATACAACAAGAAGAATCCTAGCACTAAATCCTTAACAAAAAGAGTGTGCTTTTGTAATATTAATCTTTACTACATATTTGACTGTGCATGCAATTAGTTAAAAAAGTTGCAGGTATAATGCAGGTTAATGATCAGTTGATACTGAACAGAGTACTGTGCAATATTTTTCACTGGTATTGGATGTTCAAGTAGAGCAAGGTTATCTTTATAACAGAGTGGATTTGGTTCCAACTTAAGAGTCAACGTTTGGACACTGCTTCACTTAAATTTGAGACTGTGTGAGGTGGGTGGGTGACATTGAACGGTTTCCCCTCTTTCTCAAGATGAGGAATAGTTGTGTCAGCATTTCACACGTACAGTAGACATGCCACCAAGGCACCAACAACAAAAAGTATGTTTAATGAAAGATAGTCAATCATGTTGAACAAGGAATAGTCGTGTCAGCTTTGCCAGCTGTTCCAGCCTTCTTGCATGTTGAAGATGGCTTACAAAGTGAGGACCTATTGCTGGTAGCCCATTTAATTAGGATGTACTAATGATAGGAAGAAGATCAATTTTTAGTCCACCCCAAATCTTCACAGCTGCCATTGTACTCCAAACATTTATTTTTAACCTGCCACTGCCTATTTTCATAACAGCACCACAAATTCTAATTTTGAAATTCATACAGATCGTGAGTAGAAGGTATATTTGCATAATTCCTCCATATCCAAGCTATAATCATTTTTTCGTGGATATAGCAATCTACATATGATGCGTGAGACATCAAATTTATAGTACTGTGAGTTTATTGGCAGACTCTTATAATGTAAGTTTTTTTTTTATCGCTCTTCAAATGTAAGCATAATATAGAGGGAGAGAAGCTTAGCGAGGAAATTGTAGCAAGAGAATCGTATTTTTCACCTCATTTAATCAAAAGTAATTTGCAAATTTTTTATGTGAATTAAAGAGTCGGTGGATAGATTTTCTTTGTGCAATACACTGTTGCCCCATTTATACCAATGTTTCTAACATATTCTAAACCTTTGACAAATATTCATGCTATTGCATACACCAAATCTTTAAACTTTCTGCACTTTTTTACTGTTTAATGGATTATAACAAAGAAATTGCTACTGCAAAATAATCCCAATGCTTAAATTTTCATGCTGCGCCAAGGTGGGATTTGTGGTTCACAATAATAGGGAGGGATGTCTTTCATGCACAAGAATTCATATCAATTGCAGAAAAGCTCTTAACTTTCTTGAATATACTACTTTATAATCAGACAAAGTCGATGTTAGGAAAAACATCTAAAACAGTTTGATTCCTCTTAGATTTGTATGGACCGAAAAGAACAGCACCAATGGACGACTAATGCCAACTAACAGACAATTTACCTTCTCTTCCTCTTTAAGCACCACAAACCATCATAACTAATTGAAGGATCACCCAAAATGACTCAAATTAGCATGGAAATAGAACAACACATAATCTGCAGCAATTACTAAATTGTAATCTTTGCAGGCCTAAGGATACGTGTATGACTTAATCATGCAACATACACATCATGTTTTCCTTAAAATCTCCAGGAAATGTGGCTCCAAAGTACAATAAATTGTGGGTGAAGTATTGAAGTTCACTCAAATCACAGATTGATTTTCATCCATAAATATATTTCGCAGAGCTTGAACCAAAAATATTGAAAATTAACAAGAATTAATGTGGACATATAAGTAAAGTTATAATCATTTAAAAAGGTCATAATACCGCAAAATGTATCTGGAAGTTCATCAAAAAATTGGGGTCTCCAACTCTCTGAAATACTTCGTGGGATCGACATTGGATCATCAACTACCTTTTCAGTCAGGCATCCTTTCTCATGGTCCAGAATAGTAACTTTGTTTTCTTTTGCAATAATTTCCATCGCTGGCTGAGCTCCAACCACACTGTAACGACCCTAAACAATCAAATTGAAGACTGTGACTTGATTGTGGCCAAAAAAGACATAAAAAAGTCAACATAGTTTGTTCGATAAAAATGCAACAAAAAAGTTAAAAAAATTAAAAAGTCAAATCAATAAACTAATTCTTAATATACTTTGAGCAACGGTTCTCTCCAGTCTCTTCTGTCCAGTTATGAACCGAAGAGGTCAAGTTGTTTTTGGGTTTAATGAAATGAATAATAAAATAGACATCATAATTTATTTTTATTAATACAAATGTGATTTGTTAAGAAAGTTAACGATATCTAATTAATTTGATTTTTTACAGTAATAAAATATAAATTAAAAATAATAAAATAAACGACTCTTATCATTAAAATGCATTTTTTTAGACCACAAAGAGACAAACTGGACCTCTCCAGTAATTGGAGAGGAGCCAAATCCTATTCAAAATACAATACTATTCATACTTCGTAACTTAGTTACTATTAATCACTATAATCAATTAAATAGAAGAGTCATATTATTTAATTTTTAAATAACTTTTATCCAATTAATCAATTTGAAAAAAAAAAGCTTAAAAACTAATTTTTCAAACAAATTACTTTAAATCTAATTTAATTTTTTATCTAAAATTATAAAATTATAAATAAAAAAAATTAATTGCCAATCGAAACCTTAATTGTTAGGTTTGTTTTGCAAATACTACCGAGCTATGAGTGTTTAAATTTATTATGGAATATGATATTGACGGCGGTGGGTGATGTAGCGATGGTCCCTTTCCCAGTTGAGAGTATCTCCCATCCCATCAGGCATCAGCACATTTCTAAAAATCCAGTAGAGTTTGTTATAAATAACCAGGTAGCGTAATAGTTACATTAACATTAATAATTTTAACAAAGAAATTGAAGCGGCGTTCATACTTTATCAGAAAAACGATTGTTCAGTTCTACCAATGCATCAAAGAATTTCATTAAACCAATGCATAGTTTTTGCCAATTAACTCTTGGTAATTTAAAAGAGTAATTAGAGAGAAGATATTTAAATTTTTTTTTCTTTTCTTTTCTTCTCAAAACACTGGAAATTCAATAATAAGTATAATATTTTTATATTTAGTCTTACTACATTGTTATAAACTAATTTTATACATATATAATTAATCTAATCAAAAGTGAGGAGAAACGTGACGAAGAAAGTACATACCGTATTCTACTCATTTTTTTAATGAGAATAAAAAAAATTCGTACAAAACAAAACAAAAATGCGAAGATGAGACACAAAGAAAAAAAAAATTGTCATCAGAATAAGAGGGAGACCTATGTTGAATTTGAAGGGGCCATGCCCCCTCCCACCTCCTCTAATTGTTTTTTTTTTTAAAAAAATATTTTATATCATTTTAGATTTTTTTTTTGTAAATATTGCTACAATGCCTAATGAGACATTCTTTAAAATTAAAAAACTTTCTTTAATAGGTTTTTATTTCGTGGGCAGTTAATAATTTATATTGGGGAGAAATACATAAACATTCATTCAACTATCACTGAATATCAGTTTATCCTCTTGAACTTCAAAATCGTATATTTGGATTCCTCAATTATTAAAAAATGTACAAAATACCCCCGCTTAGAGAGGTGAAAGTGATACAAATTAAATAGGTGAAGGATGAGAATGTATGATTTTGAAATTGAGAGAGGCAAATTGACACTCAATGATAATTGATGAGATATTTGCGTAATTTTCCCTTTCTATTGAGATTATCCTTCAATAATTTTTCGTAATTTGTCATGTATATTCCGTTTTATTGGTTTTATTTTATTTATATGTAACGTATATATCACTTTATTTTGTTCTTTTAATTATAAAAATTAAAAGGTAATTTTTTATTTATTAATGGAATATCTATTTAATAAAATAATTTAAATATTGGTCTAAATAATAACAATTTATTTAGTAAAATTCCAAAAATAATATAATATCTTTCTTTATATGCATCTTCAATTCAACAGGTCCAATAAATTTTCTAGTTATGCTCTATTTAAGATTGACTTAATTCCTTCGTTATTTTCCAAATTTACTTGTCACAATGTGTTAAATGAACGAAAATACATTCTAAAAAGTATAAACTAACTTGTGCATATATATATATATATATCGTGCCCGATAAACTATCTTATAAAGAAATACGAATTAATTAATTATTTTTGCAATGAAAATTTATTATTTTTCTATTTTTTATTGATTATACCTAGATTAGTCCTTCTGTAAACAGTTAATTAATTTTACATTTAAAAAAATAGATTTTCAAGGTTATCAGATTGCGCTATGAGAACTCTCCAAACTAAAACTCTTTTTTCATTATATAAATATATTCATGTACTATGCTTTGGATAACATTTAAAATACAAAATATGTGGAATTTCAAATTTAATTCACATCAAATGCGGTATTCAATTATATCTATATAATAAGGGAGTTCGGTCTTTTGAAAATATCCTACATGTAATTTTTATTGGAATGGTTGAGATATACTTTAAATCAAATTTACTATTAGGATTGGCTCTCTCAAAATGTGTTCTTACTTCTCTCTCTATCACCGTTGAACGGTTGAGATATATTTTAATTTAAATTACAAGATGAAGATTAGTTTGACAAAAAAATTATCAAATACATCTAAATTTGACTGATGAACAAATCAATTTCCCATGGTAATGAGTTTTTATTATTTCCCAAATTATAAAAGATTACTTTCTAAAGTTTGATTTATAATTCCTACTTTATTTTAAAAGTCTTATAATTTATAAATTAGAATATAACAAAATTAATTTGATACTATTTATAGTTTAAAAAAATATTTTTTTTCATATTTTTATATTGTTGAAATCATAAACTTTCTTAGTTGATAACGTTTGCTTCATGAATAATTTGTTATTTAAAATGACATAGAAAGAAAAATAAGAGTAATAAAATTGTAATGTCATATGCATAATTTCAGAAATGTCATGTATAGGTATCTAATAACATAAGAATTTATTTAAATTTAAGATTAAAGTGTTATTTAGAAAATTAATGTATACTAATTATAAATTCTGAATAGACAAAAAAACATATCTAATGGTAACAAATTTAAAAAGTTATCCATAAATTATAATCTAATGAAAAAACAATTACCAAAGCCAAAACATATAAACAAATGTACAATCAAATAATAATATCCATCAGCAATGGAAAACCTTTGTTGATCATTGTATTCGTTTTGAATGGAATGGGATTATTCACACAATATTCTGAAAATATAATATAATCACAAATATTGACAGAATCTTCACAAAATGTTGTTATTTACAAAATTTACATTCACCCAAAATCCATAGTCACAAAATCTATATTCGCTAGATTCGCATAAGGTAAAGGAAGAAATTTATAAAAGTTCCATTATTCATAGTCACAAATTATATGTCCGTGTGCGTATTGTAAGTTAGATGGCACAATCAGAATCAATCGGATTAGTTTAAATACGATGATCAAAAATAGAGTATGATCCGAACTCTTAGTTGTCGAACTCACTAGAGGCTGCTAGTGCTGTTGCCGAACTCTTACAAGACAAAGAACTCCGTTAGTATTTTTCGATCTGATTTGATCGGAAAGCACTCTGACGTTCAAGTTGGATTTCTCTCTGAGAGGTTTCTAATTA
>JAULJZ010000018.1:3603601-3628668 GCA_032270985.1 Heliamphora pulchella | reverse complement strand
ATATCACCCCCCCCCCCCCCCCCCTCTTTCTTTCTCCCCACTCTTTCTCTAAGGATACCTTGACTCTTTCCCTCCCCACCTCTAGTGCCTGCCATTTTCCTAGATCACTTCCTCTACCCACCTCCTCTACGCCCAACCATATAAAATTTAGTCGAACCGTTGCAATTCATTCACCAAACAACACAACCATAAAGCCTTCCATTTGGATCTTTTGCATCACATTGATGCAACTTCCATCTGCCAGAGACTAAGGTCACTTTTTCATCATCTCTGGTACTTCCAAACAACAATTTTGGAGCTCTCAATCACAAATCTCATCATATTTTCTCGAAGTGCCAAGGTAATCAAACATAGTGACCTAATAGTCTCTCTCTTCCCCTCCCCCCCGAGGGAAACTCCCTCCCTCTTCTTCTTTTCTCCCTCTCTGCCTTCTAAATATGTTGTTCGACAAGGATGTTTCTTCAAGAAAAACCCTCCTCCTCTTCCTACTCTTTTAAATTTCTGCAATGATCTTCTCAATTATTATAAGCGCATAAGATCAGCTCCTCTTTTATAGACAAAGCAAGAATCATATTTCCATGATCTTATGATGTATGAAGTGCAATTAATTCCAAACTAACAGTCCAGTAGATTGGGGGACCATGGACTCCCGGCTCCCTGCAATTTCCAGAGATATATACACACATTTTGTAAGAGAATACAACAAGCATGACTACCTTGTGCTCGGTAGCATCAGGTTCTTCTTCTCTGTTGTATTTTTCATAAGCCTCAGCATCATCCACAAATAAGCTAGAATCTGAAAGAAACAACTCACGACCACTGAAGTGAAAGGAAAATTGTGTCAGTAATATGACCAACGAAACATATAAAATTGAATTAGACATCAAGGAGAAGAATACCTCATGCGGTCATTCTTGGCCCTCTCAGCTCGCCGGGCAGCCAAGCCAGCCTCTCTTTCTTCCATCTTCTTTGTTTTCCATTGTAGGAACAACTCAGGAGTTATTGGAGTTGAAGTCGTTACTTTTGCACGCTAAAACAACACAAGAATTATTCACAATAAGGCACTGCAGTGGGGGGGGACAAACAAAAACTAAGGGTTTGTGCGTTGCATTACAACTTACAAGTTCCACATTTTGTGTAGAAAATAGTAAACACGTTTTTGTTTTCTTTCCAGTAGGGTTTAAAGTGGGAACACTGAACAGGCTTTAATTTTGAATATCATATTCAAACATGAATCTGGGGTTAAAAAGTGAGCGCCTTGAGAGACGGTTTTCTGGCTTCACTCCACTCCTCTAGCAAACCATTGATGAGTATTGTATATTCACAAGTTGTCACGCGTTCAACTAACAAGTGAAGACACTTTTCTTTTCTTTTTTGTTTTTTTGGGGGGGGGGCTTACTTTGAAAACAGTTTCATAAAATTAAAAACATGAAAAAAAATGTGCACCAAAAAGTTTGTTTTGTGTTTTCAAAAATTTTAAAAACAGAAGGGTAAGACTGACTTCTCTTGAGATTTGGTTGGATGGCATTAGTACCGCAAACCTTTTAGAGAATTACTCCCTTGAAGTTCAAAAACTAGGTTATAATTACTCTCTTGCTAATAGATGAAGGTTAACAGAGTCAATAAATATTGTTTACATCAACCAAAAACATCTCAAAATGCCAATTGTCCATTTTGTAGTTATAGTCTCAAGTGACTGAATGAAGTTTCATTTTTCATTCATAAAATGCAATGTTAAGGTAAACATAATTATATAAAATGCAATTAAAGAATGCATTTTATTGAATAAAAAATGAAACTTCATTCCAATCACTTAAAACTATAACTACAAATAAGCAACATTGACATTTTGAGATGTTTTCGGTTAACGTAAGTAAAATTTTATTGACTCCGTTAACCTTTAGTTAATAGCAAAAGGATAATTGTAATCTAATTTAAACCTCAGGAATGGGGCAGTAATTTTTAGAAAGTTGGAGACATAGTTATCAAAATCAAACGATTCACAATCCAGTCCATTCGCGATTCATGCATAAATTGAAATGAATCAATGAGTGAATATATTTTGTGATAGAATATTGATGAATCTTATTATTCATGATTCGACTCACGAGTCGATTCACTATTTTTGATTCGTATGATTTCTTAAAAGTGTCATATCCAACAGATCTTGAACTCCTATTTACAACTTTGGTTTTATTTTTATAATACTCTAATGCAATTTAATGTGTTTATTGTAAAAGTAAGATATAATTAAGAGTGTGCAGATAACCCACCAACTTGGTTCAACCCGCCAACCCAACCCAACCCAACCCGCACAAATTGTGTGAGTAAGTGGGTTGCGTTAGGTGGGTTGGTAGAAAAAATAAGAAGGGTGGATTGGGTACGGTTTATATTTTGTCAACCCATCATTTAACCCAACCCAACCCAACCCGCCTAAAATACATTATATTATTATGTTCCTAAATGCAGCAAATACTAACCCCATATTTATTAATATATCATAACTAATAAGCCCTAGCCCTAGGAAACCACTTAAACCACCAAGCTTAATGAAAACCAAACAAGTTTGAGAAAGCCAAAGCATCAACTGTTTATTTTTTTTCATTAATGTTTTGCAAGTAGCTCAAAAAGAAAACGTCTTTGTTTGTTTATAATTGTTTGTACTCGGTTGTTAGGTAGAATCTAGAATTTGTATTTAGAATTACAATAGAGTAGTTGATTTTTTAGAAACTAATTTTAAAAAGATGACCCCAAAGCTATAGAATTTTTCAATCGGCCAAACCGCTAAAATAAATCACCTAACCCAATGGTTTTGACGAACTGCGGGTTGATGGTGAATTGAAAAGGCCTCTACCCACCAAAGGTAGGTTGGTTGAAGATTTTCTCTCAATTCATCCAAACTCACACACACCCTAGATATAATTATGCATAATTTGTTGCTAGGTTATTTTAAAATAACCAAAATAAGACTTATTCGATTTATGTAAAAAATTTCCAAATACATTTTTTAAGGATTTAAAAGAGAATAACATTTTCAATAATTTCTATTATTATTTTGGTGAAACAATGTCAGTTTAATATGATATGGGTTAAATCAGTTACACTCAACAATTACACATTTTTTAAAAACTTTTTTTATTAATAATAATAAGGAAGCATGACATGTTTAAAAGTGAATTATGTTTAATCTAAAGTATTTTCACTCTCATCTCTTTTGTTATTATACTTTCTTTGAGATTATTTAGTCCATTTTATGAATTTTAAAAAAATATATACTATGATTTTAAGAAATATTATAGTGGATTGGAATTGAGCTAAAATTTCTTGTGATTAAGGTAATATCTTTTCAACTAGACTGTGTACTCATGTGCTTATTGTATAATTTGTGTTAATATTAGTTTTATTCATAATTATTTGAATCTTTCAGTTCATGATTCAGTTCACGATTCGATTCACAATTTATTCATAAATCGATATGAATCTATAAGTGAATTTATTTTATGATAAAATCGTGATGAATCTTCCGATTCACGATACGATTCACGAGTTGATTCACAATTTATGATTCATGTAGTTCTTAAAACTATTGAACCCAACAAGTTTTGAACACCTTTTTTTGTCTTTCTTTTTTGGGGAAAATGCCAAAATACAATTTAGAGTGTTCATAGTAAAAATAAGAAATAATTGTGGATAATTATCATTTTGTGATCATAGGGCTGAGTAAGAACTAGGAAAATTCGGCAAATTCTTAACCGTTTTTTCTTCCTCTTTTATGTGAAAATGTCAAAATATATCTTTTAAGGATGTTTAAGACCAAAATAATAGTTACAAATATTATTTATTATATTTGTTGATACATAATTTAATATGATGTGTTAGATCACTTAGACTTGATGATGTCACAACATTTTTTTGAACTTTTTATTAGCAATAAGTACACAAGACACATTTTGAAGAGATTTACGATTAAACTAAAAAGTGTTCACCTAGTTTCTTTTGTTATTATATCCTCCTTAATATTTCTTGATCCATTTTTTGTTATGATTTTTGCGAAAATCTTATTTTTGATTGGATTTGAGTTTTAAAAAAATGAAATGAAGGCAACTGTATTTCCAATTAGATGACATAATAGCGTTCTTATTTTACAATTGTGCCAACGCCAATTATTTCATTTTACTATATATGTATGAAGTGTTTAACATAATTTTTTATAGTTTATTCTGAATCTTACGATTTTCGATTTGATTCACGATTCACAACAATAGACTCACAATTTGACAACTATGGTTTTATTTATTTTATTGCATACATATTAAGTGTTTAACATTATATTTATAGTTTATATTGAATCTTACGATTCTTGATTTGATTCGATCCACAATTCGCAGACTAAGATTTCGATTTACGATTTGACAATTATGGTCAAGGGTACTAATGTCATGGAGGTTGTGTATTTTACCCCCCAAAAAAAACATGAAGCTAAGTGGTCCTAAATGTTTGGCATCAACCCTTCTAAGATATTCGACATCTTTCTCTTTGAATAGGATCTTAATCCCAGCAACGGTTTCATCAAATATCTTACAATTACATTCCCCCTTTTCTCGATCCATTTCCTCCACCACCGCGAACCTCGGTCATATTAAGGCATGCTACACTTTTTAATTGAGAATAAAAATAACGGAAGGGAAGACCAAAAATATGGAAAGAATTGGATGAACAACATAGATTTATCTAAAGCCTGGATAATCATCAATAGAAGAGTCAATATGTTGATCACCTGATTTTCAATCTCTTCCTCAATAGGTATCTTTTCAGCCTCTTCCTCCAAAAGTGTCTTCATCTGAGACTTCAACACATATCCTGGAGGAAGAGCATGTCTGTAGTGACAATCTTTGCCACCATTTGGGCAAACCCAAAACCAACCATATTGTTTCTTCTCCACTGCGTCAAGAAAGTGCTTGCACACCTGCCCGTTGGTCCATAAACAGTCAATAGATACAAATAGCATGTTCTATAGAAAAAAGCAGTCAACAACTAACCAGCCATTAATGAATCTAAACTTCACGAGAACTAAAATGATTTTAAATAAATACATTAAGTAAAATAACATAATTCAATAATTTTGGCTTACCTTCAAAGAGGTATAACTATCTATTTATAATGATGATGAAAAATTACAGAAAAAAAAAAGAAAATAACTTGCAAATCAAATCACAATTAATAAAATCCTAATTTCTTAATATGTTGATTTCAATAATCAAACCATACGATGTCTTAATTTCTTAAAATATATTATTTCCAACACTCCTCAAACTAGGGCAACAATATCAATCAAACTCAGCTTAATAATTGAAGACTTGAACAGAGATAATTCCATTAGATATGCTTAGGATCGGTCTCCGGAGGTAGCTTCTCAGTTTCTAAAAAACTAACTAGATTTTAAAACGACGCTACCGAAACAACGGTAGCCACCAAAAAACAAAAACAATACTTACCGAAACATCGGTAGCCTCCCAAAACAAGAACAATGCTATCGAAATAATAACAATAGCCACAGAGAATAAGAACAATGCTGCCGAAATATCAATAGCCCCAAAAACAATAACAATGCTACCGGAACATCGGTAGCCCTAAAAAATAAAAACAATACTACCGAAACAATATCAGTAGCCTGTTAGCCCCCAAAACCAAGAACAAGAATGGAAGAGCAATAATTCTCCAAAAAATGCACTGTCAAAACCAACAATATAATATATTGAAACTTTAATGATATACCAATACTAAGGAAGCATGGTGATCTGGAACTCGCAACCCATAACAGTAGGGAAGAGAAGGAACAGCAACGACTGCGAAGAAAAGGAAAAAAAAGACCGGCGAAGGTGAACAAAGACCAACGAGTAGTGGTGGTGCGGAAAAACCAACGACGGCGGCAAAGACTTCGACGGTAAAAGTATACTAGTGACAGATTCACAATATCGGTGAAACAATACCGGTGACAAAGGTGAGGGGAAGCAGTGCCGACGGCTAGGATTTCTGGACAATTTTTTTTCTCTTCATATTTTGGTTCTGATACCAAGTAAAATAACAGAATTCAATAATTTTGGCTACCTTCAAAGAGGTATATAGCTATCTATTTATAATGATGAAGAAAAATTATAGAAAATGAAGAAAATAACTTGCAAATCAAATCACAATTAATAAAATTCTAATTTCCTAATATGTTGATTTTAATAATCAAACCATAATTAACGAGATCCTAATTTCTTAAAATATATTATTTCCAACACATTACATGCATTCAAACACTATGTGTCACGCATGAAAGGATTTGACTAGATGGGAAAATTTAAATTAATTCCTATCTATGTAAATGAATTTTTGGGGAAATGCAGTGTCAAACTACATTATAGGATGCTTGCAAATAAAAGAAGGTCATCAGTCCTCAGTCCTCACACTAACACAAAATCTAAAGATGAGGAGAAAATATGCCATCTTTGGGATTAATTTCTATTGGCCTAAAAAATAAATCATCCAAATTTAGAAACTTACTCTTGAATTTAGGCCAGATATTTCAAATGTTCTGTACCACTTTCCCCTTTGTCACCAGACTCCCAACAGTCTTGACCATATTTTCCACCAGTTTGGCACTCACCGTTTTTAGGGTCCATATTAGATTCTAAACCTGTTTTTTTTTCTTTTTATCAGCAACAAGACATTTTATTAATAACAAAACAAAAGTAAGAGAGGATAGGACAAAGTCCTCAAAGTGAAAACACAAATTATAACTAGTCCCCCAGCTAAACTTTGCACACCGACTTTAGTACCAAACCAAACTAAGCTTTTGTCCCAATTAATTGGGGTCAGCTACATGAATCATATTACGCCATTCTACTCTGTTGACGACCATATCTTCAGTTAGTTTCAAAAAATTTAATATTTTCATTACCCATGATATTGTCACTTTTTTTTTTACTAGTGCATCAATTACTCTACGTTGTATATATTTAAACCACCTTAATTTATTTTTTCTCATCTTATCCTCAACTGATGCAACTTCTACCATTCTACGAATCTTTTTATTCATAATTTTATCTTTTCTAGTTTTACCACATCTAACTTAACATTCTCATTCAACAATACTCACCTTATTTATGTGATTTTTCTTAACAGCTCAACATTCTATCTCATACAGAATTGCTGGTTTAACAGCTGTCCTATAAATTTTTTCTTCAAATCTTTTTAGGTATTCGTTGATCATATAGGATGGTGAAAGCACATCGCCTCCAGCTTCAAAAAAAATGACGAAATCTTCTTAAGGGAGGAGAAACTGGTACCCAAAAGGAAAATGCATATCACACTCTATACCACAAAGATCCAACCTCAAGAAGTTGAGAAGACGATGCATTTCCACAATACTTTAGCCTTCTTGTTACACCAAAAACCCCTAAAATTCAATGCTAACAATTGAGAACAAGAAGCCAAAATACCAACATAACATCTGCCATATCAAGTAGCTGATGACATAAAGCCATACAACCAGACAATTTGGAAACAAATGGTCCAAAGATTAGTCACTCCTACACATAGTGCACCATTGGGGCCAAAGATAGTGATAAGGTCTCCCTCTTTGGAAATTATCATTAGTCATGAAACTCTTATGAACCATACACCACATGAAAAACGTTAGTTTCAGAGGCACAATTGCTTTCATATCTTTTTTTTGAGGGGAAAAAACGAAACATTGCCAATGATCTTATCAAAGAAGGAAACATAAGAAAAGATTCTCGAAGAATTAGGCACCAACACCCACCTATAACTCACATTAGGATCTAAAGAAAAACCGTCAAGTTAAGCCAACAACATCGCCCTTTTAACCAACTCTCTATTATTGATATTTCTAAAGAAATTGAAATTTTAAGAAGTTGGAGCCAAATAAGAAGTTGCCAAGTGCCATAGATGCTATATAGACATGTTTAAATCGAACCAACCGATACAAATGTGGGAATAAGATATTGAACGAAGAATCACTCATACAAGCATCATCCCAAAACCACTCTCTCCCCATTATTTTTTTTATAAGCAAGCAAAATTTTATAAACAGGTATTAGAGGATGTCAACAAAGAAAAGGGGAGAACCTTTACTGAAAAGAGACTGAGAAGCTATCCTAAAAGGAGGAAATCAACCTAAACAACAATAACAAATATTAAAAAAAACCTATTGTATAATCTACCGACAGTTCTTCCCATTCCGATATTCAACTGTCCAAGTTAACAAGAACCCCCTTTTAGGCTTCAATCTATATATCGGCAATTCAACCCACTCAAAAGATCTCATATTCTGCTCTAACCAAATTAACCACATCATACACAATGGAACTATGAGCCAAACCTTTCTCCTCCTCTGCATTTTGCCACCCTTCCAACCGAACAAGTCACCAAAAACATCCTTTCCAAAGGCCATTATTTCCAAAGAGAATGGTGTTTAACCCTCAAAACTAAAGAATAAGCCCAACCACTAATTGACAATAGGGAACCTACTTGGCCAATTCATAATCCATATTCCATACAAAATTCCTCACAATTTTCTCAATTTTAACTTTATTGAAATTTTCAAAAACGACAAATAATAGATAGGAATATTGCACAACACCGACTACACTACGTATGGTATACGTAGTGTAGAGGAGGAGAAAGCCCTTTTCCATCCCTCTAACCTCTTTTCAATTTTTTCCACGCCAGAACCTAACAAGAATTCGCTCTAGGATTACTACTCAATGGAAGTCCCAAATGCTTAAAGGAAATATGGGGTCAATTGAACAACCTAAAATACTTTCCAATCTCCCCAATCAAACCTATTTTGAAATTTATGCCAATAATATTATTTTTGCTAATATTAGCCTTCAAACTGGACACAATCTAAAAAATCCTCAAGACTAAAAGAAAGTTAACTATCTTGGATTCCTCCCAAAAAAAAAAAGTGTTGCTTGCAAACTGCAAACAAGACCCCATACCTTTTCCCTTCCAATTTAAACCATTGACAACATCCTTCTCCTTGGCCCTTGTCTAATGCATTTAGACAATTAGACAAGTCAACAAGTTGATTAACAATAATTCTCTACATAATTTTATTCTTTTTTCCAATAGTGAAACTTCTTTTTTTTTCTGTACAGGACTCCTAGAAGACATTAGAAAGATTCTACGGTTCTTATCTTCTTCTTCTTTACTTCCAGCATTGTTGTTCATAACTCATAGCCGTAAAACAGCCTTAGTTACTCTGATTTAAGTTGGAAAAACCTAAACCTTTGATCCTAGATCCTAACTCTACATAACCACAATATTCCAGCCTATCTCAATTTTACCTATGCTGTGCAGTAACTTCAGTCAGTGATCTCCATTAGTTCCAAACCTAAAACGGCCTCAAACTTTTTCCACCCTAACCCCTAATCTTAACTTTCCAACCATAAAACTAAAGGCCCATCCCACTATATTTGAATGCAGTTCCCCCTGCATTTGGCCCTGTTCTAGGCTGCTTTGTGTAATGTCAACAGCTATTATTTATACAGTGTCCAATGTTTGTTCTTGCAAGATATTTGTGTTGTCGACCAATACTTATTTTTTACATGAATACATGACAAAATACAATATGTGATTCGAGAAAACCAGGGGGGGGAAGCCCTACAGGAACTGTATCCCAATTTGGCGATTTGTCAACTTTGCTCTGCATACAAGATTGGCCATGCCGCAAAATACAACTTAACATTGCACAACAGAAGGAGACAGCGGGATGAGAAAGCATACTATCTCAGTTGGTTTGTTCTGGTTATACTCATTCTTCTTTGACTCCACAACCTTTTCCAATGTCTCTTGATCCCAGTCCTCCATGGTTTCTTTGGGAATGACAGCCAACAAGAAACCACAATAAAATAAGAAATTTTAATTTAAAAAAAAAAGAGCAAACCAATCAAATAACCAACCAACACATTTACTTAGTTACCTTGGTCACGCTTGTCACTGTAAATGTCAATCTTCTCACCCTTCCTCTGCACATTCAAATCATGCGAGAACTTACATTTAAAACCCTTTGCACACTGTCCCACCTTGAAAAATTCGCATACAATAGACTTGGGATCAACACCTAACCAAAACCCCAATTTACATTACAACCAAACGAACCAATATCAGATAAGAGCTACAACTACTATTATAAAAGACATAAATCATAACTCTTGGAATGCATATAAGAGGTACAATAGCAAGAACCCACACATTGAGCTGCATGAAGAAACCAATATGTAGTACATGTAATCAAGATTAAAATAATATTTTTTAAAAAAAGAGAGAAAAGAGATACAATTTGAATTGAGGAACAGGAGTTGAGAGAGCCTTCATTTTTAATTCCTAGATTTCAAAATATATATGCATATGCATGTATTAGGGAATTAGACATGATATTTGTGATAAAATAACAGCACGTGTAATCAATATTCCTGCCTCACATACAATATAACTTAGCAACACTAACTGAATTAACCAAAGGGACCAACACTGCATATACATTCTCAACACCAGCCTTACTGCATCAAGAAGTTTCTATTGCAAGTATTATCCTCTATATAAAGCATGCATTGTACCCGGCTGGGTAAACAATCAAAATGGACTCCACATTCTCTCTGCCAATGTTGATTCTTCCATGTGGTCTCAGAGCCACTAAGTTATAGTGACTCCAAGGCTATCACTACTTCTACTTCTACTTCTACTTCTTTTGCATCAATGACTTCTCCCACTCTTCGTCCAAACATTACTCTCCTGATCTCCAGCTTGAATTCATTGATCACAAAATAGATTGATTCTACAAACCATATCATCCGGAAAAACCAAGAACAAAATAGTCTTTGAGCAACTAATATATTGGGCTATGCTGATGAATCTTATCCTTGTCCCTCAACTGAAATTGTAGTTGAAGGCAAGAGAATTTGATCCAGAATCCTCAAACTGGAATACTATAGATGCTCATCTACTAGGTTGCACCTCTACAACCCTTTCTCCTTTCTTTTTGTCCTCTATCACAAATCTTCTGTTCTTAGAGATCTGACGGGTTTTTTGATGTGCTCGCTGTCAACTACCTAACGCACAACCCTGGTCCTTTCTCCGGGCTTGAAACCTGCTATATAAGAGATAAGACTTTAAGCATTACACACATGGAGTTAAACTTGTGAATGGAGAAATTGAGATATGATAATTTTAATTGAACTTGCGATTAGAGAAACCATAGTTAATGTGATTAGTGCCCACACACCTCATATAGGATTAGATGACCGTACTAAAGGACAATTTTGGGATCGAATAGATGAAATGGTCCAAGAAATACCAGTAGAAGAGAAGATAATTATAGGTCAAGATTTTAATGGGCACGTAGAAAACAAAAAACAAGGATATGAGAAGGTTCATGGGAGATTTGATTTTGGTGAATGAAATGAGGCCAGAGAGGGGATACTAGATTTTGCAGTAGCATTTGATCTTATATTAACTAACACTTTCTTTAAAAAGAGAAAAGAGCACTTAATAATCTTTAAGAGTGGGTTTTATAAAAGTCAAATAGATTATTTGCTCATTAAAAACGTAAACTGTCAAATATGTAAAGATTGCAAAGTCATTCTTGGAGAGAGCTTAACATCACAACATAGACTTACGGTACTAGATATTTACATTAAGGGGCAACATAAAGCGATAAGATTAGAATCCCACGAGCAAAATAATGGAATCTTAAAGGTGAGAAATTAGAAATCTTTAAGGATTTGTGTAAAAAAGTAAAGGTGGAATTTGGAAGAATATACTAATCCTATGTAGAGTACAATGGCGAAATACATTAAAAGGATATCGAAAGAAGTTCTTGAAGAGTCGAAGGGAAAATGCCCTATAACTAACGAGACTTGGTGGAGTAATGGCGAGGCCCAAGCCATGGTAAAAGTAAAGAATGAATGTTCTAAAAAGTGGCAAAAGGATAAAAATGAGTACAATTTCAAAAGCTATAAACAAGCTTGTAATGACGTAAAGAGAACCGTTAGAGATGCTAAATTAAAAACTTATGATAATTTTTATACTAGATTAGATAGTAATTAAAGAGGGAGAAATAACTAGACATATTCAAAATGATGCTATATAATGTATGTTGTTCGCTAATGATATTGTCTTAATGGATAAGACAAGGAGTGGAGTTAATGCATTAAAAATGTGGAGAGAAGCATTGGAATCAAAAGAGTTTTTGAGTAAATAGGAATAAAACTGAATATATAGAATATAATTTTAGTAATAATATGAGTATTAATAGTGAAGAAGTAAATTTTCAAAATTAAGAGATACCTAAGAGTGAATATTTTCGTTACCTAGGTTCGATTATTAACAAAGATGGAGATATTGCAAATGATATAACCTATAGAATCAAAATTGGTTGGCTCAAGTAGAGGGGTGCTTCCGGCTTTCCATGTGATCGATGAATACCTACAAGATTGAAAGAAAAGTTTAATAGGATAGCTGTTAGACCAGTGATTTTATATGGGATAGAATATTGAGTTGTTAAGAAAGATCGCATAAATAAAATGAGTGTCACTGAAATAAGAATGTTAAGGTGGATGTATGGGAAGACTAGAAAAGATAAAATTAGGAATGAAAAGATTCTCAGAACGATAGGAGTCACGCTAATTAAGGACAAATTGAGAAAAAATAGATTGAGGTGGTTTGGATACATACAACTTAAAGCAGCTAATGCAGTAGTAAGGAAAAGCTACAATATCATGAGTAATGAAAACACCAAGGGGATGGGTAAACATAAATTGGCATGAGATGTCGTATTAAGAAAATATATAAATTTATTAAAACTAACTCAAGATATGACTCTTAACAAACCAGAATGGCACAAAATGATTCATGTAACTAACTCCAATTAATTGGAACAAAGACTTTGGTTTGGTTTAATCACAAATCTCCAATATGCTCGTGAATTTTGTCTGCACTTGCAAATAAATTTTCATCTCTCTTGGTCCCATATGGATAAGTTGAAGACCAAATTACACATTCTCACTAAGAGTTCAATGGAGGCGTATCTAAGAGTCAAATTAAAGATATTGCCGATCAATTACCTGCAACTTCATCTCCTGTGGAAGATGAAGAATTGGTTCTCCAAACTTTGGATGGTTTTCCTAACGAATACAGCGCTCTGAGAAAAGAAAAAAGAAAAAAAACATTCAAGCAAGACCGGAGCTTAACTCCATGGAGAATTCGACAACAAAGAGGAAGACAATCCTCAAGCAAAGGGAGCAGACGAAACCAGAAACAAATCTCATGCCAAATTTATTTAAGCAGTAATCACGCAGCATTTGACTGCTCAAGTCGCAAGGATCCAAAATATCAATCCCCGTCATTCCGCCAAAGCTAATTCTCAAGCCTATATTGCTTTAACAACCACTCCGCCAACAAATGGGATATCGATCAAGCAGCCACAAACCATATGATTAATAATTTAGCCAATCTTCACCACTCTCAAGTCTCAACACTAAAATGGACTTGATTTGGTCACAGTATGAAATGGAAACTCTCTTCCAATTCAAAACACTGGTTCTGGTTTGTCTACTCCTAATCATTCTTATGAACTCGATAAATTGTTGCATATTTCAGGCATGGCTTTTATTCCTATATACGTCCAGAAATTAGCTGCTGATAATAATTGCCTTTGATTATTCAAATTTCTTTATTCAGAACAAATTAAGAAGCAAGTTGTTTTTAAAGGTTATCATCATCAAGAATAGTATCAGATTCCTTCCACCGTGACAATATCTTCTCATTTGACTTAATCATGCTATCACGTTCTAACTTCAATTTGATATCAACAGCTAGGTCAAAATTTCACACATGCTTCAACATCTGCTTCAGAAATTTAATCTTTCCCCCTCTAACAAGTCTTCAACATCACCAGTTGTTTTCTAAGAGTCGCGAATTGCCCTTTTATTTGACTAGTTCCACTAACAACCATTTTATTTTGCCTTAGTACACAACGATATGTGGGGACTTTTTCCACTTCTTCAGTTTCTGGTTGTGAATACTATGTTCTATTTATTGATGATTTTACAAAACTCACGGGGATATATTCATGTGTGACAATAAGTGAAAAGTTCTCTAAATTTCTTGCATTCAAATCTTAAGCAAAAACTAGATGTAATAACACTACAAATTATGAGCAATGAACGATATGGCATCTCACTTAACAAGTTTCCTTTACACATCACCTCAACAAACGGTGTGGCAACAAGAAAACACCATCATCTTATTGGAACAACAATTGCCTTGATCCATCAACCTGCATTACCCATTCAATATTGGGTTGATGTTTTAGTCATTATCACTTTCCTTGTTATTAGATCGCCAAATTCTTCCCTCAAGAATAAACCTTTTGAAAAATTGTACCAACAGATCATCATTTTTTAAGAACACTGGTTGCAAATTTTACCTTTGGATAATACCATACAATCTACACACGCTGCAAGCAGGTCTATACCTTTTGTCTTTATTGGATATCATCCCAGTATGTAAAGATATAGATATCTGGATCAACATACTACAAGATTTTATACCACTCGGCGTGTTGTATTTGATAAGAACCTGTTTCCATTTGCTCAAACATCAAATTCAAATTTTATTCCCATCCTCTTCAATTATTGAATCCAGCACTTACAATAAACCCCGGACTTCTCCATCTCCTTATTAAGAAGTTCACTCAACTTCATCTTCTTCTAGCTATTCAATTCAATTTTCTTCTCCCTCTACATCTTGTTCTGCTTCTTCACATTCTCACCCTCCTCCTGCTCACTTAACGTCACATTATATGTAACAAATCCACCTATTAGCAACATCCATCCTATGGTGACTCGTTTAGAAATCGAAATTCATACTGTTTGGCAGCTACTCTCCCAAAATCAAAAACATCTACCTTTGCTGAAGCTTGCAGTTCTCAAGATTGGAACAACCTATGGTAAATAAAAGTTGCATTAGAACACCTGGGGACTTGAACTTTATTTCCACTGTCTAGAGTCTCCCAAGGCAATAAACCAATGTGCTTATAGGCTTAAACAAAAACATGCTGGAATTGATTTCTAAGACAACTTCAGCCCTATTACAAGACAACTAACAAATAGGATAATCACCACACTTGCTCTTTATTTCACCTAGCCATTGAAGCAACTCGAGACTTAAAAAGCATTTCTTCATTGGAATCTTAACAACAAAGCCTTTTTTTATAGGTAAGTAAAACTTTTATAAAGAGGCACTAAGGAATGCCACCAGAAAATAAGAGAAAACCCAATACAAAAAGGAAGAAAGAAAACTCCTGCAAAACAAAGTGCAAAAGCAACAAAAACCTCCACGAGAAAAATTAAAACGAAGAAAAAGAACTCCAAAAAAAGCTATCGTATCTTCCACAAATGATGCCCCTTGATGGGGGACTTTTCCCGACAAACCTCGCCACTATCCAGCATAATGGGCAGATGATCAAATAAAGGCCTACGCAAGGCAACTGAGCCACTGACAAGAAATGCTTTCCTAGCCTGTGTGTATCAGAAACCGCTCAATCCAAGACATAAAAGGAGAGTTCTAATCATTACACAAGGTAAAACTCCAGCCAAAAAGAGGGAGGTCCACCAACTTATCTCATCAATAAAGGAAGAAATGGTCTCATGGCTCTAGAGATCACACTACAACCCAGCCTTCCGTGGGGAATCTAACTACATTAAAATTCCCACCCACACCCCACAAAGCATCACATTTGAAAGCAACTGCTCACAGCTCATCCCTAAGCTCCTCCCTCGCTCTGACACTGCTTTGGCCATATACCCCATAGAAACCCACAAAAAATCATCCTCTACACAACAAAAGAGAAAGGACAGAGAGAAATACTCCCCCTCCTGCTCCTCCTTAACCACATCCTATTGTCCCACATTAGCAAAATACTCATGGTATTGTTGTCTTATATGATTCCACTTGAAGGATCTATTGATGCACACCATCAAACATATGTTTATAAATTGCACAAGGCACTATATAGATTTAACCAAGCACTCCGTGCTTCGATTTCTATTTTTTCCTCTCTATTGTAGTTCCTTGGATTCATTTTAGGTCGCTCAAATCACCTGTGTTTGTCTAACAAACTAGTACAACAATCAGTATATTACTAATTTATGTAGATGATATCTTGATCACTAATTGTGACTGTGATCTCTGCAGTCATCCACCATACAATGAGCAAAGAATTCACGATGAAATAACTTCTTCATAATACTTATTTTTTTTAGGCATTACACTAACCTCAAATGAAAATTGTTACTTTTTTCTCAACCTAAAACATGCCCAATATGTTACAATCAAGGCAAGTATGATTAACTATAAACCATCAAGCTCCCCTATCTCCACCAAAATGACTAATAAAGATTCTACTTTGTTATCTCAACAGTCACTTTCCCGTAGCATTGTTGGTGTCTACCATACCCTATCATCCATCCCAAGTCAAAGCATGCATGTGTTGTTAGAATTGCATGTCAAACTTTTCTGTCGAAAAAAGGATTCTCGTATTCATTAAAGCAACTACTCATCGTGGATTGTAATTCAAACTTCACCATGCCTTCTCAGATGACAAGAGATCTACTAGTGCACGTCTTCATCTGGCTACTGTGTATTCCTTTGATCAAATCTTATTTCTTGGTCTAAAAAGATGCAACCGACATGAGCTAGACCGTTTACAGAAACTAAGTATTATTCTGTTGATGATGCAATTGATATTGTGCATATAAATGGTTCTTGCATATCTTTGTGTTCCATTAGGTTCCATTCCAACATTGTGGTGTGATAATTAATATGCATAGGTCATAGAATCAAATCCAGTTTTTCGTTCTTTGTTACGACTAAACAAATCATATGAGGATTAATTAGCATTGCATTCGTAAGAAAGTTGTATCAAAAGCCATTCACAATTGGCATATTGGTTCCTCTGATCAGGCAGCAACCATCTTGGCCAAACCATCACCCACATCACCTCCTTCAAAGGTTGCTTTCTTTGGTTGAACTGTCGCCCATGAAAAGATCTTTCCCATTGATAATCTCATCCAGAGGGGCATGTAATGACTAATAAGTGTTGTTTGTGTCAGAATGAGGGAGAATTTGTTACTAACCTCCATAACTATTGTGATTTTGTGACAAAATTGTAGGGTTTTGTTTTGCTATTATTCAAGATCGATTGGGTTTTTGAGAATAACGTGAGCGGGGTGTTGTCGGGTGGAAAGAAGAAGAGTCTCGAGGAGGTGAAGGAGGGCATGGCAGTTGGCCCCTTGTGTGTTATGTAGTTGGTTTGGGAACAAAACAGAAGATCTTTTGAGGGGTGGAATCCCCTTTGTATAGATTGAAAGATGTTCTTCTCAATAATTTGTATAATTGGCTATCTAAGATAGGTTCACTATCTATTCTTAATGCGGATGAGTTCATAGAATCCTTGCAAGTGGTTTAACTCATTTTTGTAGCGGTTTCTATAGTAACTTTACTTTTGGGATTTTGTACATGGCTTTATACCCTTCTTATATTGTATATCTCTTGCTTATAACTGAAGTACGTGCAATCAATACTACTTCCGACAGCTTCATATGCAATGCAACATCGCATCACTAACTGAATTAGCTAAGGGACCACCGCTGCATATCCCTCCTCTACATCACCCCCGAATCCTGATGCATCTAGAAGTTTCTATTGTGTGCACTCTCCCGTATAGAAAGAATGCCTCGACGTGACTATGCGGCTGAGTAATTAATGAAGATGGATTCTATATTCTCTGTGTCACTGTTAATTTTTCCCCAATTTTGATGGTAACCCTGGTTTTACCATATGTGCAGAATTACATGTGTTATATGTATATATTCATGCATGACTGTTTATACACGCGCCTTCAATCTTGTTCTTCAACTAAAAACAAAAAAACAAATTGAGGTTGGCTACTCGGAGCTAATAGAAAATTTCTACATACCGACTGGTACTTTGGGCTGAGTAACAGCAATTTTGAACAAGTCATTCAATTCCTTCTCTTTAGCCTTCTCGTCTTCCTTCTTCTTCTGTTCACACATACCAAGTTTTCAAAAACGAATCCATTGATTTATCTACAAAAAAGCAATCATCCAGTGAGGAAGGAAAAGTGTCCATACATACCTTGGCGGCGATTTTGGATGGGTCGGGCTTGGGTTGTGCGGATTGTTGAATGCTCTGCACGTATTTCTGGACATTTTTGCTCTTATTCTTGTTCTTGAGCCCGAAGGTCTTGTCCTCTACAATTTTCTGCTTCTTCGCCAAATCCGTTTTGGATTGTTGCTTCGGAGGCATTTTTTGTTCTTGTTTCGAAGCAGGGGTGATCTATGACTTCAAATCGCAGCGTCCGGATTCAATTATTTAGATAGCTGAAACAACGGAGACAACGTTCGGTGATGGTTGAATCTATGGTGAGATGCGCTAGGGTTTTACATTGATTTGATCGACCTTCGCTTTTCGCCTTTTCCTATCTGGTTGGATTTGGACGGAGCTAGGGGCGCGTGGGTGGATTAATGGGCGTGCTGAGGGTAAAGCAGTCAATACACATGGAATGCAAATAAGCTATGAGTAATTCCATTTATACCTGCAATGTTACTAAATACACCTATTCTTTATTTTATATTTTTTATATTTTGTATAATTATTAATATGGATAAAAGTCTAAATCTAATACCCCTCGTATATCACTCCATCACTACCACCTTCCTCGACTCTGATATGTGTCTTGCCAGTGTTAACTACTATCCTCATTTTATCTTGACCCTCTTCTGCTCTTTTCTGATATCGCTAAACATCTTTCGACACCTTCCACTATCCACGACCACACCTTCATTTCTCTAAATTTATGAACTTAGTTTTTACAACGAGAGAGGAAAAAAGTAACAACTGCATCCTTTGCAATTTTGCATTGTCCTCATTTCCTCTCTGACATGGCACGTCTTTACCATCCTCCCCTTGCCCTTCTTTTAATTAATTTCGCATTCGACCATCGTTTGGTGAACTAGTGCCAAATAAATAACATTTGTTTGAATGGCATCTGTCGAACATTATTTGTATTCCCCAAGTTTTTTTGCAAATCATACATGGTTTGATGGGAGCCTTTCGAATAAATAACATATATTTGATTGGTGTTTATTGAACATGTGTTATTTGTCCGTCACTAGTTTGATGGACGATGGTCGAATACAAAATCAATGACAAAAAGAGCATTATAAATACAATAAAAAAGAAGAAAAAGCTAAGAGAGAATCGACAAGGGGCAAAGTGAGGCTAACATGACAACAATAGCATAGAGCGCACTCATTGTCTCCCCTTCTCTCTTTTTTGTAAAACCCCCTAAACCTACAACATTGAGGTATCAAAACTGGCAATAGGGGTTGGAGGAGGTTGAGGGAGGTCCAATGACCTCACGATAGGGTAGAAAGTCTCAAGAGGGTTTGGGCATAGCACTAATGAAAGGCCTATCAGAGTTGAAGAATACAATGGTAATGGAGTGAAATGTGAAATATATTGGATTTAGATTTTTGCCCATTTTAATAATTTCACAAAATATAAAAAAAAAATTAAAAAGTGTACTTAGTCCAATTATGTGTAAATAAGATTACTCTCATGCTACTACGGTGATTCTAAACGCACAAAAGTTTTTGTTTGTACACTCACCAAAAAATAATCAATTTTTATTATAATTTTACATTCAAGTAAAATTAACATGTTAGACAAAAATCTTAAATTCTCCATTCATCTACACTGATCTCCTTCCAAATCTCCAATTGTCGCCGGCAACAGTCAGAAAAAAAAAAGAAATAGAAAACAAAAAAAGATAGCTAGGTTTTTTCCCTATTCTCCAAATCTCAACCCCTTTATCTCTAATCTCGAAGCACTATCTATTCTCCCTCCCTCTCCTGGTGCACCCTTCCCATCCTTTCTTTTAATCGATTTTTTCCCTTTAGGGCTTGCAATGGCGATAACTAGGTTTTTATGAGCACGCGGTGGTTAGGATTTTGAAATTGTCATGGTCGTATACTAAAAATTATGATTTTTATTATTTTTAATATTTAATTTTATTCATTAATAAAATTATTTTTTTATTTTACGAAAATCTTAATGAGTAATGTATGCATTTTATTATTTATTTAATGTCATGTATGGATATCTTTAATCTGGTGTATAAAGTTCGACTTACATACAAAAAATTAGATTAAATGTTCTTGCAGAATATAAGTTTTTCGATTCACAGTTTAAATATAATTTGACAAACCATCGGAACAACTATAGCGTAGAGTTTTAGTATACATGTCTTGGTTATGAATAACAGATAATAGCGTCGCTTATTGTTTCGACTCGCTGTGATAGTACACTTTGTGTGTATTAAACAGGACCGTGTTAGAGTAATTAATTTTATACTAATTATATAAATTAATTCACACCCCATGATTACTGTGAGTGCTTATGCTATTAATCTCAAAATAATTAATTATTTACGTATATTTAATATTCGTTATTTTGACTCATTAAATGATGCAATCTTTTACAGGTCTATAATATCGGTGAATAATATAACGATATTAATTATATGGTGAATATTAATTATTGACGAAATTCACATTTCGAAATATCGGGATTAACTATACCCCATTGAAGAAATTTATAAGTTTTGACCGAGCCAAATCTGCTGGTGGATTTAATTATCCTACAGTCAAATAAATTAAGCGGAATATTTTAAAGAATTTATTTAAAAAGATGATTAAATATAATTGTTAGTAATTTAATTTAATCGGCGGGTATCGAAAATCTTAACTTGAGGATAATAAATAAACATTTAATAACAGGAGCTCGAATATTCGATTTTGAGAATATAGCTGAGAGTGCAATTATAATTTTTTAGTGGAATGAATTATAATTAATGTTTTTATGAAAATGTTTATGGGTTGAGGCGGGTTTTTATAATTATATTGAGAGCTCAAGTCATATTTACTCTACATGTTTCTACCGTAATCTATTTATATCTTGTTATGCAGCCCTAACCATCATATATTATTATATACAATTAGGGTTTCCATTAGGGATGACAATTTTTCTCGCCTTGCCCCGTCCCCGTTCCCGCCCCTACCCCTGTTTTGTAAGGTTTTTTTCACCCCCGATAACAAACGGGGTGGGGACGGTATTTGCTTTTCTCGCCCCGTTTTTTCTCATCACGCCCTCGATTACATAAAAAAATTTAAATATTAATAGATGTATAAAATATATATTTTATAAATATAATAAGTCCAAAATATTAAAAATATTATATTTTACTCTAATTTTTATTTTCTATTTTTTATATTTAGTTATATTAATTCATTAACTATTATTTTTTATTTATTATATTGTTTATAACTTTTAGTAATATTATTCTTTTAAATATTAAAAATTATACCTAAAATATCCTAATTCCCCGCTACTTTTTCGATATTTTTTCTTGTTCCCGCCACGATTAAATAAGGGACGGGGATGCGAATAGGGATGGGGATGGGATGGGGATGGGGGAGTTAATCCCCGGTCCCGCCCACCATTGTCATTCCTAGTTTCTACGTATTCCCTTGGTGGTTAGAAAGGATTGTGAAGAGTACGTTCAAGGTAACTTACACTACAGACGCATTATAACATACGAGAATAAAACAGAAGACTTAGATTTAGAGTTTCAACTTGAAGTCTGCAACTGTAAAAGTTTATAAAATAAAAGTTATTGTAGTAACCAAAATCAATCACACTAGATTCCGTAAGGTATAACTCAAATCTAACTTTGGGAATATATATCAGATTTATTTTTATCGTTCGACATCAAAAAAATTTAATCTGAAACCGGTTTTAGCATTTGTCTATCTAGTTTTTTTTAACTTAAATCATATTCTTATTCAATAGATTTTGACAATTTTACCTCTAACAGCAAGAACTGACAACTATGATTTGCAACGAAGGTGTCGACTAAGGTTTACGATGGGAGGCAACTAGGATTTACAAGGGAGGTGGTGGCTACTAGCGATGTCTCGACAATTCGTGGCCTAATCTTCTCCATTTGCTTAGAGAGAGAAGCAACTGAACATAGCCATTGATTCCCGCACTCTGTAGTTTGGTTATTCATGGTCGAATCTTATCCCATTGATTCAGTCTCTCAAGTGCATTATAATTCAGGGGTGTGCCGGGGGTTGGGTTAGAACGGGTGGAGGAAAATTTTTTAATCAGTTTACTTTTGATCGGTGATTGTTTTTTAATTATGTTTTTTGACGAATTTAACCCGCGATTTAGGTAGTTTGGTGGGTAAAAATTGTAAAATTTAATTATTATTTTTTTAAAATTTGTTTCTAAAAAATAAAAATATATTATAGTTTTTAAAAAGAACGCATTTAATACGTCAAGCAAAAGACTAACTAAAAGTAATAAAAATAATTCAATAATAATAATAACAACATATTTAAATATCTATAACAATAATATTTACGTTACATACTTATTAAAAAAAATTTCACAACATATAAAGTAATAATTAAAATAATAAATATTCTAATTTGTTCTTTATGAGTTATAAGAAATTATATATATAAAATTGAAATTCGTTATATGTATAAACATGATAATTAATATTTAACATATATATATTTTAGACGAATTAGGCTGGGTTGGCAAGTTAAAATGGGTTAACAGGTTATTTGCACACCCCTAATTATAGTTAATCAAACACGACATCGTATTGCATTTATTTTTAGTCAAAAAAATAATCAAGGGGATGCACTAACTAAATTTTTTGTTGAGAAAATAAATAATAAGCTAAATTGTACTAATTTTTTCACTGCAATTCAAGCCAGAATAACGGCGCAAACAAATTAGGCATTATGATATAAATAGCATTATCTCATTCAAAGCCGACCAACCATTTAAAAATTGAAAAACAGTAAAAAAGAGAGAAGATAATTATGATATATGCACAAATCTATATAATAAAACAAGGCAAATGTCTCATACATAAATGTCTAATGATATTTTTGATCAATGGTTAAAATTGATTCCCGCCCAAAATTAAAAGTCATCCAACGGTAGAAATCTTCCCCTGTTCTCCAAACGTCCAGCCTCTCTCACAAAATCTTCCTCTGTTCTCCAAACGTCCAGCCTCTCTCACAAACAAAATCCCTGACCCTCTCTCTCTCTCTTTCTTTCCGTTCTCTCATTCCTTCTCTCACACAGACCCCTCTCTCTCCCTCGCCTCTACGCGTCGGCACCGGCACCACCGCTCATCGCCGACCACCGCCACTCACCGCCGCCCTTCTCTTCTCTCTGCGAACTCGCTGTCACACGCCATCATTCGCCTCTACGCGAACTCACCGGGTACTCATTTTCACTCCTTTATTCGCCTCTATGCGTCGGCGCCGGCCATCTCCGTTCGTCGGCCACCACCGCTCATCGCAGACCACCGCCACTCACCGCCGCCCTTCTCTCTCTCTCTGCGAACTCGCCGTCACACGCCATCATTCCTGTCCGGGTACTCATTTTCACTCCTTTGATTATATATTTGGGTTTTCTTTCAATTTTAGGGCTTGATTTTTGTGATTTCGAACAAAAATTTTTGTGATTTTTGTGATTTCAATTTTAGTAGCAGCAATTCAGGGGGTACCATTTTAGTAGCAGCAAGATTGGTGGGTACCATTTTACTGTTTGTGATTTCGATTTTAGTAGCAACAATTCAGGGCTTGATTTTTGGCATCTTTATCATATTCCTCTTCGGTCGTGATAACCAACTGAATGTAGCAGCAATTCAGCTTACTTTTTACATGTCATTTAGTTTATGTGAATTACCCATGATAACTATCACATGAGTTCAGCAATTCAGCAAGTAACATCTGCGCAGCAGCTCAAATAGTTGGCTCAGGCCGTGGAATAGAGGAATAGCAGCAATTCAGCTTACGCAAGAGGTTGTTAGTTGGTTACGTGAAATTTCTACATATATATATATTTGTGGAGGTTAAATTGTCATTCTGAATCTGTTTTCAATCTCTCTCTTTTTTTTGGTATTAGATCCATAAAGTTCGTACTTTATTCTCGAAGCTTAGATTTCTCGGGTTCGCTGTTTACCAACGAGTAAGTTCTCTTTCTTTCAATTTCTGTCTCTATCCCCCTATTTGAAGGCTGAATTTTTCTGTGTAAAATGTGGAATTTTTTACATGTCATTTACATTATGATATATATATTTGGGTGGAGGTTAAATTGTTATTGTGAATCTGTTTTTCATCTCTCTTTTTTTTTTGGTATTAGATCCATAAAGTTTGTACTTTATTCTCGAAGCTTAGATTTCTCGGGTTCGGATAGATTTGGAGCATTTTTTATTTTACTGTTTATGATTCTGGGTATTTAATTTTTAGAAAATTTTTAAAACAATTATTGAAAGTTTGATGTCTTCATTCTTTTTCCTTTTTTTTATTGTTGTTCTACCTGCTTTAGAAAAATTATTAAAATGCACGAGTAACTTCAAAAACAAATAGTGGGAGTGTCTTTAGGTAATTTCATTTTTCTGACATTCAAGATTGGTGGGTACGGATGGATTTCATTCTTCTGATTTTCAAGATTGGT
The DNA here is from genome assembly GCA_032270985.1 of Heliamphora pulchella. Classification (NCBI taxonomy): domain Eukaryota; kingdom Viridiplantae; phylum Streptophyta; class Magnoliopsida; order Ericales; family Sarraceniaceae; genus Heliamphora; species Heliamphora pulchella. The sequence goes on along the minus strand of JAULJZ010000018.1, from coordinate 3,603,963 downwards.
GGGTAGTGGATGAGTACCATTTTTCTCCTCCCACGTTTTGATTGTTGATGCATGTATGTAATTGTTGGAGTTGAGCAATCATCTGAATTGGTTGTTGAGCAACTCATCTGTGTTCCATCCGAACTGGTAGTTGGAGTTGAGCTATGGTATTTTTTATTGTTTTTAGCGGCGTATATGATTCCACATTTTACTACCATACCCTTTCCATATAACATCTTTAAACAGTATCGATTTTGGTGGTTGTTTGTGTGGTTTGTATGTGTTGCAGTCACAATAACAAAGCTGTCATGAGATTCTATAAATGTTAATGATGTTTAAGGTAGTGAGGTGCCCTGATATTTTTTTAGTATAAATGTTATTAC
>JAULJZ010000018.1:3502181-3529717 GCA_032270985.1 Heliamphora pulchella | reverse complement strand
CATCTCAAATGTTTCTCATTAATATGCCAGGGATCCAGAATAAAATACATAAAAGCATGACTTTTCAGTATACATTCTCAACAACTTGAATATACTTACATGCAATTCAGCACATACGGGGTCTACCCAGTCACTTTTTTTCTTCCTCGTGTGGGAGTCCTTGAAAAAGTCTGAGATGAGGGGTTTCTCACCACCATTCTCGTTTGCCTAATGCAATTTATGCCATGTGTTAGTGAATATTTAACAATTGATATTTATATATCTTATTTTAAAACTAAAAACATATCACCTTGATGAACATCGCAGCAGGAAAAGATTTACAGCCCATTGTATGGTTGAACGGCAACTTAGATCAATTCATTTTGTTTTTCTCAGCCCGAATCTACAAAAAATTTTGAAGAATATATAAGTTAAATATTGCTACTACTATTGCAATTCCAATTTTAAAAACTTACTGCGTGCTTTTCAGATGTCCAAGCATGATTAATTATATACTCCCAGTCTTCTTATTTTACTCCTTTGTATGGCATAGTCTTCGGGTCATCACCAGCCTCTATCATGTCCACGTAATGCCTTTTCATTCGTGCCTTCCAATCTTCATAAATATTTTGACATTTTTTCTCAATACAACTCCGAACAACCTGATTGGTGTCGTAGTCTTTAATCTCAAACTTGTCATGCATACATATAAATTGTCAAATTAGAATTCATTTTCATACATAGCAAGATAACTCTATGACAAATATTGAATCGAAATACTCGTGTTGCTTGTATAATTGGGGCTTTGAGTGCATCGTTAATGTTGTCCCATTTTTTCACTCCCTGTAATGGTGCAGCCATTCTAATTTGTACTTCGAGTTCATTAGCAAGCCTAGTGGCATTCTTACTAATAAGGGCTCCAGCATCATCGGGAATCTCAACAGGGAGTGGGATGCCACCGTGGCTAGCTATGATCTGCGATATTTTTTTTCCATGAGTTAGACCTCGATTTTTTCTAGAGGTTGTGGCTGAAAAGACCAAAAAAGTTAAACTTCATTAGTAGACAATTTGTATTACATTTCTAAACAATGCAATGCTTATTAAATGTATGTCCAATTAAATGCATAAAGCTTACCTATGGTCGTGCTATCCTGGGTAGATGTAGGAGACAGTGAAGACAGTGTAGTATGAGGCATGGTAGTAGTAGTCTCCATTGTTTGTAATGGACGAGTTGCCCTGGTATTTCGACCAGGGGCCATATGTGATCTGACACAAAATTGTTAATGTGATAACCTACAAAACTTTACCATCAATGAACCTCCTGAATTGCTAGAGAAAATCAAGTAAACTAGTTGAGGCTAGCACTTAGTGAATAAATTTCTTGAATTGTTATGATGAGGAAGCACTATGTTTAGCAAGTGAACATTGAAATAGAGCCAAGGGCAGTAAATATAAGAACTATAAGAAAAAAAACAAAACCTAGATGTAGTCACAATATTATTATGCTCAACCATGATTTACCTGTGGAGTTATAGAATGTGTGAGAAAAACTCCAACAACACGGTCAATTTCTATGCAGATGATCAAAGTGAGCATAACAAAAGAAGAAATCATAAACTGCTTAAGATAAGTCATACATTTCAAATTCATGGGTAAGTACTTCTTCAAATCATGGTGTAGTTGACTACTTTGTCATAATTCACATGTGCTTCAATAGATAATAAGGCCCCATGATGAGAACATAATATTATGCATTACTGGTTATCCACATTCTTTCACCCTGGCTAAAACACATGCACAGGCACACACCTAAAAAAAATAACTTGCCTCACATATAACTGCAACCAGACAATAAATAAATACAAAAATAAGAGAATATCTCAGTTTTAAATGGCCCATCTGCATGCATCTGCACGCCTTCGTAAGTGCAACTCTTTTCTTATTTTCATATCCTGCAAATCCATGCGTGCTTTTTCTGTGTCTTTGTTCTTTCCATCTATACTCAATAGTGTGCCCAGCAAATTATCACATATATTCTTCTCTATGTGCATGATATCGAGATTATGTCGAAGCTTGAGTGTCTTCCAATATGAATGCTCAAACAAAATGCTTTTTTTTTTCTCCCAATTCAACAGTTGATTGGATGTTTCCCGTAATGTAAGAATGTTTCCTGATCCAATTTTTGTAAAATTTGTTCACCTGATAGCTTTAACGGTTTTGGTCGATCTTCAATCTTAACGTTAAAAAGCCGACTCTTTCGCCACGGAAGATCCTCAGGCAAGAACTGATGGACACCTAGGTACCCAATCTTACTTCTCAACCGTTGAGATGAAGCATCCTCATTACAAACGGGGCAAGCTAAATAACCTTTTGTTGTCCACCCGGATAAGTTACCATATGCAGGAAAATCATTAATGGTCTACATAACAGCTGCATGCATTCTAAAACTTTTCCCAGTTGAGGAATCATAAGTAAGAACACCATCTTCCCACAATTCCTTCAACTTGTTAACTATACGGCATAACTATCACGGGTCACATACTATAAGAGTTGCTCATGTTTCCAAAAGGATTAAAACCATCAGTCGCTAGTCCTAATCTTACATTACGACCGTCACTAGCGAACTGAGGATATTATCGATCAAAGTCCTTCCACGCTTCACCGTCAGCAGGATGCCTCAACACGCCATCATCCACACGCTTTTCATTGTGCCCCCTCATATTTGTAGCTGTCTTCCTCGACATGTGCAATCTCTGCAACCTCGATGTCAACGAAAAATACCGCAAGATCTTATGAGGTATCTTTTTTCGTTTGTCATCATTCAACTTGTATCTAGGTTCCTCAAAAATAGGACACTTGTCCAGGTTTGCATTCTCCTTCCAAAAAAGTGCACAATCATACTTACATGCATGAATGGCAATATATCCCAAACCCAAATCACGCAAAAATTTCTTAGCTTCATAAAGGGTCCACGGAATCTTCTGATCGCTTTATGGTAAAAGGTCCTTCAATATTCCCAATAACATGTCAAATGACTTATTGCTCCATTTGTTCAACACTTTAATATGAAGCATCTTAATGACGAATGATAACAAATTAAACTTTTGACAGCCTGGGTACAACTCACGCTGAGCATCGTTCAATAATTTATCAAAATCTTATACTTTTTCCCTCTCGATCAAATTGTGTACTTCATCCTTCTCATCATCATTCATGATGTTTGTCGCCATATAGTAGTCTTCCAACATATCTTCCAATTCATCGTGTTCCTCATTCGCTTCCTCTGACATTTCATCACTATTGGAAATAGTCTCCTCGTGATTAGAAATAGTCTCCTCGTGATTGGAAATAATCCCCCCGTGATGCACCCAATGTTTGTAAGAAGGTGATATCCCTCTCTGAACCAAATGAAATTCCACTATTTTACTGGTATGATATTCACAATTCAGGCAGTCCATGCACGGACAACAAATCTTATCATTTGATCCTGCATTTTCCATTGCAAATTGCATAAATGACTTTACCCCTTCTCGATATGGTATGCTCATTCTATTCCTCAATATCATCCAACTCTTGTCTATACTTTATGACCTACATGTTACATCGATGTTATATTTAATAAAAATTTCCATTAACAACGCTTGTCATCCAACTCTTGTCCAATACACTGTAATATTTTAACTCCCACCATAGAAAAAAAAAGTTCAATTGAATGTGGTTTTCAGTTATGTACAGTGCAAGGAATGATAGGAGACTCATAAAATTGATTGTGCAAAATACAATTCATTCTATACCACCTAAACAAATGCTTAACTAACAAGACACCAAATAAGATAACCGTGCAAGAAGGAAGTGGCCACCTAGGGAAACAAACCACTGAGCCTAAGATTACTGATGAGATGATCTACATCAAGAATATAACCCTAAACCAAGTTTAAGACCATTTTCATTAGAAGAGTCAAAGACCTACAACTCCTTACGATCAACAAGAGACATCTACACCCACTAAGGATTTTAATGAACGAGATTAGCATGGTGTCCTCACCTCTAGAACATGAGACCTAAAATCTACAACTTTTCAACCACCAGAATAAAGGGCAACAAGAGCTGATGAACCCCCATATGTAACAATAGACACACTAGAGTATGGATGACTTGCTCATCTTCCTATCCTCCTGCTATCAAATTTAAATGTTTAGGCACCATAATTTTTTGTTTTTAATTTCTTTGCCTCTGTGAAACTGGATTCCTCACTGTTACTTAATTGATATGGTTATACCAAGCTCTTTTGGGAGGGGGATGTTATCTATGGATTTCTTATTTGTGAAAAATACTATTTTTTTGGTTTCCACTTTTACCCTGCAGCTAAATACATCATCGCTCCAATCATACCAGAATGTAATTTTTGAATCTTTAAATTTTGCATTCTTGGTCATGATAACATTCATGAAAAAAAAAACCATTTGAGGAAATCTCAAATATCAGTCACGTACTCTTTGTTGGTGGCCTCAATCATCAGTTGTTATATATAAGTAATTGAGTTGGGAGTAATGAATCTTTGCAAATTTTGTGCACTTATGAAATTATCAGGTTAGCCAATTCTGTTGTGTTTGGAATGGTATCATTGGATTGAATGGTTCCACTTCTAATTCTTGTTGTTCCTCTCCTTTTATGTCTTTAGGGTGACCCAAGTTTCCTTTTTTTTTGGGTTTATAATGTGTGTTGGTGCTACGGCTGCAAGGGCACTTAAAACGGTTCTTCAAGGGATCTTTCTTTCTTCTGAAGGGTAATGAAAATTTTACTCTTTTGAGTAGACATATTCAATCCAGTAGAAATTTGACGATATCTAGTTTCCCTTTGTTTCCTAAAACTATTGTATGTCTGCCAATGCTAATAGGTGAATGAATTCCTCAAACAATTTTCCACAAGTGTAAATGAACGGGAATCCTAAGATTGTCATCTCATTAATTACAACTAGATTCTACGGACTAGAAGAAAGACTCACCTGTAAGAAGGCTCAGATCTCTTGAATCTCGCTCCTATCCTCTTCTTCGATGAGAAGCCTCAGATCTATCAGAACCAAGCCATCGGCATGGTCTCTGCCGCATAAGCCAATTTCGTTCGCATCACCATCCAATCTGACTGTCCAGAAACTTCCACTGCTGAGTTAGTTTTGTCGGAGCCTTCTAAAAGCGTTCGCGAGGGTTCGGTAGAGCAGAGGGAGAGCGAGATAAATGATAGGCGAGGGGAGGAGAGAGCACTGTGCAGAGAGAGAGAGAGAGAGAGAGAGAGAGACTATGTACTGGGAGATGAAGAGGTAATCTGCGAATACTGATCAGATGGGGCGATGACGACAACAGGAATTGAGGTGTAGACGGCGATGGACAGTGGTGACTTGAAGCGGAGGCGGTGGAGGATTAACCAGAACAAATACTAATCAGAAGTGGGTTTAGGGTAAAGTAGTGGTTTAATTTTTGCTTAAGCAATTGGGGAAAACCCTAAACGTGACCAAATTGGTTGATGGGGAAGGATTAATTCACCAAAATGCGTCGCAGTTGATGCTTTAGAACTCTCGCGAATTCTCTTAGATTTGGCGCGAATGTTGGTGCGAATGTTTAACACCTTCAGCGACGAAATATGCAGGTTGTTGCCCAAAAACAATCCTTTGCCGATGAGATTGGCCTGTTGCGAAACGTCGACAATCCTACGGCGACGACATTGGTGAGCTCGTTGGCGAAGGTCGACTTTCAGCGACGAAATTTTATCTTCGTCGGGAAAAGGCGTCGCGGTTGATGCTTTTTCTTGTAGTGCTACAAAAAACAAATAATGAACAAGAACAACCATAAGAACAAGAGAATATACATGGTTTGGCTGATTGCCTACGTCCACGGATAAGGAAGAATAATCCACTATGAACGATAAAGATTACAAGCACTCACTCTATTTCTCTCTCTGCCCTCAAACTAAGCCTTTCTATACTTTCTGGTCTCTTTCAGAGCCTCTCTAATGTGTATTAGAACTCTCAGGGTTTCTATTCCATAACCTTCTTCATATAAGTTTCAAAGAAAATAAGAATTAGGGCTAAAACGTGCACAGTCCGCCGCCATATGTTCGAACAGGCCTCCGAACAGAGACCCCACTATCCTGAACCTTTTAGACGCCCGTCCAGACAGGCCACCGGACAAAGACCCCACTGCCCCGAACCTTCTGAACGCCCATCTAGATGGAGACCACACTGTCCCAAGTAGTCCAAATGCCCATCCGGACGGAGACTTATTATCTTGTACCATCTAAACGCCTGTTTGGACAAAAACGTATAGAAGAAATTCAAGACACCAAATCCAACAATCTACACCTTGGCTTGAATTTCTCAACCATCTTGAAGAACTTCTTGGCGCCTTGTCCTGCACCCCTTTCACGGGTATGGGTGCTTCACCCGCTCTGATCATCTCCCTAAATGAACTTGGACCAAGTCCAGATAACGCTTGAACTTGACCCTCTTGTAATCAACAGCCTTCTTGTCCTTGGGTATTTTTTCCAACTCCAAAGTCTCAACCTTCTATAGTGAGTCCACCTTCACTGACACTGCTACTTGCCACTTATCTCTGCTTGAGCTGCTTGTAGCTTTCTTGTAAGACGAAGGATCTCCACTGCATTGTTTCAACTATTGTTGATTTTGAAGGGACTGAAATCCCAAGAAACAATAATAGTTCTTATAAATCGAATCAGACACGGCGCTAAACAAGAACAACATACAACAAAAAACTATACTGCGCCAAACTGTCTGTTCGGACGGGAAAACCATTTGGATAGAACTTGTACGAAAAACATTCTAGTTTTTTTCCAAATTCTGAAATAGAAATCCGGTACACCCACAAGGCAAAAAATGAATTATACCTGCATGATTCCTTTAGTTTGATCATGTTTTTTTCTTGACTTGAATCCAAAGATGAACACGACAGATAACAAGCAATATTTTCTCTGCTCATATCTTCAGCTGTATTCCCAGATGCCGAAGACACGAATAAAGGGTGGGTTTTGATCCTTCATGCTTTAAACCCTCTTTGGCGATCTTTTTTCCTCTCAGTTTTCACAAGGCATGAAAACCCTAGAATGTTAGTTATCATGTGGCCAGAATTATGATGGCATATAAATAGGTTACAACTGAGATCCAAAAGGAGTAAATAAGACACGAAATTCTAATATAATTAGAAAAATCGATTTCAACCCAAAAGTAATTTTTTAAAAACATAAATTATAATTCATACTACTAAAAAATTATAATTGTACTCCCAACTTTATTCTCAAAATCGAACTTCTGAGCTCCTATTATTAAATATTTATTATTCTCCTCCACGTTAAGTTTATAGATACTTGTTGATTAAATTCAATTATGGACAATTATATTTAATCGACCAATTTCATAATTTCTTAACACCTTTCGCTTAATTTATTTGATATGTCAGATTATAAAATCTACTTGTATGGTTTGACATAATCAAAAACATATAAACCTCCTTATGAGGGTATCATCAATCCCTATTCGGGACGTGGATTCTATCAATAATTAACATCCATTATATAAGTAATATTGTTATCCAACTCAACGGGATTATAATATCATAAAAGATTACACCCTTTAATGAATTAAAATAACGAATATTAAATAGACATGTTTAATAATTATTTCAGGATTAAGAGCATAAGCACTCATAATAATCATGGGTGTAAATTAATTTATATAGTCAGTATAAAATGAATTACCCTAACACGGTCATGTTCAATATTAACAAACTGTACTACTACAATGAGTTGGAATTATAGTTAAAACAACACTGTTTCCTATAATTAAGATAAACTTACTAAAACACTGTGCTATAGCTATACCGATGGTATGTCTAATTCCATCTAAGACTGTAAATCATAAACTTATATTCTACAAGAACTAATAATCTACTTTTCTATGTGTAAGCTAAACTCTACACATCAGATTAATTACTGTGTAGAATAAAAGACACATATGCACATCATTAAGCAAATAATAAAATGTAAATATTGCTCATACAGATTCTCATTAAAATAAAAAAATAGTTTTTATTAATAAATAAAAACAATATTAAAACATATAAAGTTTGATTTTTAGTATACAACCCTAACAATCTCTCACTTATATTCAAATCCATGTTGCCATACATATGACTCCTATACCCTTTACGTGACTATCAAAAATCTTAGCTGGTAAAATCTTTGTAAAAAGATCTACAAGGTTGTTTATCGATGCAATTTTGGTCACAGGTACGTTACCTCTCTGCACGATCTCTCGTATCAGGTGATACTTACGTTATGCTCAATGTGCTTTCCCTTCTTGTGGGTCCTTGGTTCCTTTGAGTTCACAACCGCATCGCTATTATCACAAAAAAAAATGTAATAGTCACTTGTACTGAAAGTACGACATCTAGATCTAGCATGAAGTTTTTGAGCTAAACGGCCTCCTTGGCTGCTGTTAGGCCCAAAACTCAAGATCCAGTGATATAGTATATGAATCAAGTTAAAAAAAAATCTGGACGAGCAAGTGCCAAAAATAGGCTTTAGATTAAAATTTTTGATATGAAACAATCAAAATATAAACCTAATATAACTCTTAAAGTCGGAAAAGAGTTATACCTGCGAAATCTGTCTGATTTAATTTCGATTTCTACAACAAACTTTAGTCTATAGATCGCAATGGTTATTGACTGGCAATCTATTCTCCATTTAGACCTTCTACTATATTCTTGAACGCCAAGAACACAATCATAGTATGGACTATATTTTTTTTGTTCTTTAAACCCAAACTAGCCAGACTTAGTTTTCACACACACAAAAAAAAAATAGAAATCCTAGTTTTGAAGACAAATTTACTAAATTATGAGGCCAGGGTTTATAACAGCATTTTTACAAGATACAACATAACATGTGGAGTAAATAAGATATGAGCTCCTAATGTAATTAAGAAATCCTACCCCAACTCATAAGTAATTTTATAAAAACATAAATTATAATTAATTCCACTAAAGAATTATAATTGCACTTCCATCCTTATTCTCAAAATCGAATTATTCGAGCTTCTATTATTAACTGCTTATTTATTCTTTTCTACGTTAAGATTACAGATGCCCGTTGATATATATTAAATTACCAACAATTTTATTTAATTGTTTTCTTCAAAAATTCTTTAAGACCTTCCGCTTAACTTATTTAACATGCTGGATTATAAAATCCTCCTACAAGGTTTGGCACGGTCAAAACTTATTAAGCTTACTTAAGGGGGTATCATTAATCCCAATCACAAGACGTAGATTCTGTTAATAATTAATATCCACTATAAAATTAAGGCTATTATCCAACTCACTAGGATTGTTTACCCATAAAAGATCGCACTCTTTAGTGAATCAAAATAACGAATATTAAATATACGTGTATAATAATTAGTTTGAAATTAAGAGTATAAACACTCATAATAAACATGGGTGTAAATTAATTTATATAGTCAGTATAAAATTAATTATTTTAGTGTGCTCATATTCAATACACACAAAGTATACTAGTACAATGAGTTGGAACAATTGTCGAAATAATTATCATTTTTTGTAATTAAGATAGATCTGCTAAAATACTGTGATATAGCTATACCGATGGTGTGTCCAATTCCATCTAAGATTTTGAACCAAAAATTTATATTCTACAAAAATCAATAATCAGGTATTCTGTGTGTAAGCCAAACTCTACACACCAGATTAAATACTATGTAGAATAAAAAACAGCTATGTACAATCATTAAATAAATAATAAAATGCATACATTTTCTCATGAAGATTCTTATAAAATGGAAAAACTAATTTTATTAATAAATAAAATTAAATCTCAAAATTCAAAATATGATTTTTAGTATACAATTCTGACAGCTGCCTCAAATGATACCACATACTCAGCCTTCATGGTGGAATCAACAATGCAGGATTACTTAACACTCATCCAACTTATGTCTTAACCTCTCAAGGTAAACATATATCCCGAGATAGATTTTTGGAATTCTTATCTAACTAGAAATCCGAGGATTTAATGGTTTGATCAAACTATGTATTCCAGGACCTAGATGCCTACTTAAGTCTATAAATGGATTTTTTAAGCTTACACAACATGTGCCGTTGACCCTTTGCTATAAAATCGTCTAGTTGCATCATATAGATGCACTCGTTAAGACTCTCATTAAAAAATGCAATCTTGACGTCCATTTGTCAAATTTTGCAATCGAAATGAGCTTTAATGAACAAGAGGATCCGGATAGACTTAAGCACGACTACCAGCGAAATGGTTTCCTCAAAATTGATCCCTTCTTTTCGAGTGAACTCTTTTGTAACAACCTACCTTTGCAGGTTTTCACCTTCCAGTCTACTCCTCTCTTCTTCTTATAGATCTACTTACATTCCATGGGTTTTATCCTTTTGGGTGGTCATACAAGATTCCAGACTTGATTAGAATATATAGACTGCATCTCAAAGTTCATAACATTTTGCTAAAGTTCTGCATCTTTATCTTGGAGTGCTTCATTGTAAATACAGGGTTCAATAGCCAGTTCTTCTGGGATCTTGTCAAAAGACTCTCCCAAGAACATATACTGATCGGGTTGATGAACAACCTTCCTATTGTGACGAGGCACGATCTGCTTTTGTGCACTAATAATGACATGTTGTTCTAATTTTGAACTCTATCACTATCATCCACATTATGCCTTGGTTGTGAAACTGACATATGATCAAGATCTGGTTTAGAATCTATACTTATCCCAATAATCTTTCCACTATGATATGCTAATTGGATATCAGAGACCTGTGGCGCTTCTCCTGTACTACTGATATTACCTCTTAGTTCTTCTAGAACAATTCTACTACTAGGCTTGTGGTTCATTACATAATCTTCCTCCAAGAATCAAGTATTGGTACTGACAATGATCTTCTGGTCTATAGGATTATAAAATAAACTACCCTTTGTTCTCTTAGAATATCCAATAAAGAAATAGACTTTTGTTCTCGGTTACAACTTATCTGCCCTTTAGCATGTGTGCTAAACTGCCCTAAATCCGAACATGTCTTAGACCAGTCTTGTGCCTAGTCCACAGTTCTGTGGGAGTAGTAAATACTGACTTAGAAGATACTAATTTTAGAATATAAGCTGTAGTTTCTAAAGCTAATCCCCAAAACGAATCAGGTAACTCTGAATAACTCATCATAGATCTTACCATTTTCATAAGAGTCCTATTCCTTCTTTCAGCTATACCATTCTGTCGTGAAGTGCCTGGTGCAGTCAACTAGAATGTAATTCTTGCCTTTGATAAAAAGTTCCTAAACTCTCCCAAGAGGTACTCGCCACTGTTGGAGCTAAAAACTAAGATCCTAAGATTATGTCCATGATTTGAGAAAAAAACTAATTAGGACATAGGCAAGTGCCGAAACAGGCTCCAAATTAAAATTTTTTGATATTGAACAATCAAAAATAAAATTCAGTATAACTCCCAAAGTTAGTTTAGAATTATACCTGTTGAAGATTGATTGGATTGATTCCGTTTGTTGCCAAAAATTTTAGTCAACAAGTTGCCGTGGTTTTTGACTAGAAGTTAAATCTCCTAATCAAGCCTTCTGATGTATTCTCAAATGTAAAACATGAACAAAGTGTGGATTTTGATCTATCGTGGTCTTCAAAACCTATCTAGCCACATGCTCTTTGATTCTCACAATACGTGGAAATCCTAGAATCGTTATGAATTGACTGGCGATTAGGTTTTATAACATCATATAATATGCTACAGTAGGGACCTGTGGAGTAAATATGAGTGGGTTCTTAATGTAATTATGAAATCCTACCTCAATCCAAATGTAATTTCATAAAAACATAAATTATAATTCATTCCACTAAAGAATTATAATTGCACTCCCAGCCTTATTCTCAAAATCGAAATGTTTGAGCTCTTATTATTAAATACTTATTTATTCTCCCCACGTTAAGGTTACAGATACCTGCCGATTAAATTAAATTAAATTACTGACAATTATATTTAATCGATTTCTTTGAAAAATTATTAAGACATTTCGCTTAACTTATTTGACAAGTTGGATAATAAAATTTACTTATAGGGTTTGCCTCGATCAAAATTTATAAGTTTTCTTAAGTGGGTATCATCAATCCTGATCACATGGCGTGAATTCCGTCAATAATTAATATCCACCATATAATTAACGTCGTTATCCAACTAATCAGGATTATAGATCTGTAAAAGATCACACTCTTTAATGAATCAAAATAATGAACATCAAATATGCGTGTCTAATAATTATTTTAGGATTGAGAGTATAAGAACTCATAATAACTATGAAGTGTAAGTTAATTTATATAGTCAGTATAAAATTAATTGCCTTAATACAGCCCTGCTCAATACACACAAAGTGTACTAACACAATGAGTCAGAACAATTATCGAGACAATTACCGTTCCCTATAATCAAGACAAGTCTATTAAAATAATGTGTTATAGTTGTATCGATGGTATGATTAATTCCATCTAAAACTATGAACCAAAAAATTATATTCCCCAATAACTGATAATTTAGTCTTATGTGTGCAAGTCGAACTCTACACACCAGATTATATACTATGTAGAATAAAAGACACATATGCAGGACATAAAATAATTAATAAAAAGCTTGTATTTCTCATTAAAATGAAAAAACTAATTTTATTATGAAAATAAAATTAAATACTAAAACCAAAATTATGATTTTTAGTATACAACCTTAACAATCTCCTACTTATACTCAAAATCATGCTGCTATACATCTAATTCCCATGCCCTCTACATTACTGTTAAAAGTCTTAGTTGGTAAGCTCTTTCTAAAAGGATCTGCAAAGTTATCTGCTGATGCAATCTTGATCACAACAACATCACCCTTCTGTACAATTTCTCGTATCAGATGATATTTATACCCGATGTGCTTTCCTTTCTTGTGGGCACTTGGTTCCTTCGAGTTGGCAACTGCTCCGTTATTATCACAATAAAGCATAATAGCTGACTGTACTGATGGTACCACATCCAAATTTAGTAGGAAGTTCCTAAGCCAACCTCCTTTTCTACTTCAGAAGCTGCCACGTACTCGACCTCCATAATAAAATTAGCAATGCAGGACTGCTTAATACTCCTCCAACTTATGGCTTCACCTCCCAAGGTAAACATATATCTGTAGACACCCCAATTTGAAAAATTCAAATCTTAGGCACCCGTCTTGAACACTCCCCAATGAAAAAAAAAAGGAATTATGCTCAAAGAATACTCCCAAGCAAGCAATGTCAAGAATTCAACTCAAAAACCCAAGAAATCATCCATCCCCTCAAAAACCTTTAGGCCGTGACATTCCTAATCCTCACGGCCACCACCATTTTCATGATCCTACACCAGGCTGCGTCCTCGCCTTAACGGCCGCCACCTTGTTGTGATCCTATCAGACGCCTGACCCCGGGGACCCGTGAACCAACCCCAAACTGACCCATATAAGGAATTATCGGATTAAACATTCGTTTCAATGACAATTTGAACTCAAAATGCATTTGCAAGAAAATAAAGATTTTTGTTAAGTAACCATATCCTCATACAAAATAAATTACAAATAAATGCTTTGGGTTTTCAAGTGTCCTTAACAACAACATTATTATTACAGTAATCTATTTTTGCTTATGTACAGACATGATATAGATCACAAAAGGAACACTAAATCTTTCTTCAAGCCTTTTTTCAAAATGCATCCCTTGGCCTAGTATCATCCCTGATCATCAAAACCTGAAATGGTTTGGTAAACATACATGAGTCAAAGCTTGTAGGATAATGATTAACTCACATGTAATGCATGATTTGTGAGGTGTGATGGGTGCAACCGAAGTAAGATGCAAATTTTCACCAATTTATTATTCTTTCACACGCACACACACACACACGCACTCCCACTTGTTCCCATTTATTCTTTTATATCATCCATATCATCATTCCATTATTCGATTTTTTGCAAAAATCGTTTCACATCTAATGAACCAGCGTCGGTTGAAGCATATAGAAACCCCTCCCTATTAACCAATATGCTATGCGAAACCATTGGGTAATTGACAGCTCTATAACTCACTACGACGCAACACCACATTTCGGGGGCTAACCTATGGGCATGTGGTCCCCATCTTGCGCAAGTTTTTGGTCTTTCAACGCGAACCCGCGAGGCCAACATAATTCACATCAATTCATACGGTTCATTATTCCCGATACCATCATTTTTCAAAAAAATCAGGAGTCCAACCCTCAACTGGTTCGTCTCCCCAAATATTTTCTCGTAGTACCTCTTTTCAATTATTACATTTAAGCTTCCCATTTTATTTCCAATCAAGTCTTATTTTCAATCCGTTCTTTCAAATTAAATGCCATCATAAATTTTAACACATAAGTTTTCATAAATCACATTTCAATTATCAACTTCATGAAATACCAACGCATAATTAACTTACACATGACCATGTCATTTGAAGCAAACGAAAGACACCCACCATATGCATATATACCTATATACAAGTTAAAATCTATATTTTCTTTCTAAAGCTTCAAAATCTTAAGGATAACCATATCACGACATAGCCCATAATTACCCATAATCATACTCGTTCTTAAAACCTTAGTAATATGTCAAAAATCCATCTTTATTGCAAACACAACCAAACGGTACGATACTTACATCCCAACCCAAGTGTAGTAGAGTAGGTATATTCATAGCCCAAGGGATAGGAAATTTGATTAAAAGGTTCAACATTGATGAAAATATATTTTTTCAAAGTACCTAACCAAAATCGGGTAAAAAATGGTTAAGAAAATTTGACATACCCTTACTATTTTAATCATAAATCTTTATACAAAAAGAATTTTCTTGTGAGAGCAGTCTTGTTGGAAAGAGGACTTCTGGGGCTTCGATTTGAGTATAAAAACAATCCCATTCGGAATTCGGATAAGGGAGATATGATAAAAAGAAGTTGGCCCTGCGCAGTTAGTCCGCTCGAGCGGACGTTGGGCGCTCGAGCGTCCAACTCTCTGCCAGTTGAGCGCTTGAGCGGACAGGGCTCTGCTCGAGTGCGCTGTCACCCGAGAAAACCCTAGATTTGCCCCTATTTTGAGTTTCTAACTTCAAAACCCTTAACCCGTCATCAATCAAGTCTCAAATCTTAATTTTCATCATAAAAAACACATTGGATTCAAACTTCATAATCCCTTTTTATGCAATGATTTCTCAAAATCATGGGTAAACCGTTCTTAAAAATCCCCATTTCCATCAAACCCAATGCAATACACCCACTAATCTATCAATCTATTCATCAAACATGAAATCAACTCTATTTTTATGCATGTAAACAAAATATCAACCCAAATTTTAACACACATATGAGAAAATCTAGATCCTACCTCGGATTTGCCCAAAAGCTTGAAATTCTTCCAATTTCTCCCTCCTAGGGTTTGGATCTTGAGTGTGCTTACCTCCTTGATGCTCTATCTTTTACCTCCTTACTCCAAAGCTTGATTTTCATCCTTGATCTCTCCCCATGAAGCCTCAAACTTCAATTTTCATGGTGGAGGATTAGGATTTCATGAGAGAGATGGATTTCTCTCTCTCTCTCTCTCTAAAAGAGGATGAAGAAGAGAAGAAGAGGAGGAGAAGAGAAATGTGAGTTTCACGTGGCTGGAGGGGGAGGGCTCTCTCTCTCTCTATATATATATATACTCCCAACTCTTCTCCAATGTTTTAGAATTCTCCAAGCATTTCCCGATAGTTCGCTCAAGCGGACTCCCACCACTCAAGCGGTGACCCCTAAAGCAGAATCCCACAAAATTCCTTAAACCTCATCTCTAACTTCCAATTTTGCTCACATTATATTATTTCGAATTATCCATTAATATAACCATATCAATATTGTTCATCACCATGCATCTCAATTTCACTATCACATATTATTAATTCGACCATTATCAATCAAAAATTTTATAGTACCCATGTTCACATTTAATTCGGTTTCTTCTCTTATCGAAAATATGAAAATAAACAGGTACTGGGTTCTCACAGATCCTAGAACAGGCCGTGAATCTTTATTCCTCATAGCCACTACCTTTTTTTGATCTTACAAAGGCTGCCACCTTTAAAGGTCATGGCTGTCTCGGTTCGTACATTAAAGTTCACAGCCGCCAGGTATAAGAACACGACTACGAGTTTTTCACCTTTTTGGATAGGTGGCAGCATCCCAGAGGATCTTTATGCTGTCCTAATGCCTATAAATAAGCGCCGTTTTCACTAAAAATAGAGAGGAATGTTTTGATACCGATACTCTGTCGAATTCATTCCTCACCCGATATTCCCAATATTCATATTCCTGATACTACGTACTTATGGACCAAGTTCCTGACGTTGGTTGCATTGGTAAGGTCTTTGGAGCGCGGACGACTAGATGACTTTAGCCTACGATATCCGATGGGCGTTCGAGGTGGTTGATCACATTAGGTAAACTTAGGAAATTGTAGCATTTCTTTTACTCTCATTTTCTCTCTCCCGGGGGTTATCACGATTATGGTTTCTATTCATTATTTTCTTTCTTATCATTTAAATTATCTATATCAAGCATGCTTTCCTTTTGAGTTGTAATAGAATGTAAATAATATATATTAAATCATGTTCATATATTCCCCTTTCATGAAAAATAATATGCTTTGACGTGATTTCATGTTCACTAGCACACTAGACACTTGAAAATGTTTCTGTGACCCTTAAAACCTAATGGCCGCGACCTTTTGTTGTCACGGTCGTGATCCTTTTGTCCCGATTATTACGGCCGCTATGTATTTCTTCATGGCTGGCTATTTTTCTTCATTTTTGTCACGGCCGCAATATTCTGTTGCCATGAACGTGAGCTTTTTGTATAACTAGTAGCTTAGAACATAGTGTTTAAACTTTTCTGTTCTTTTTGTTTGATCTGTACATAGCACATTAGGAACAAAAACTGTGATGCACGACCCTTAGATTTTTTCTTATCTCCTTTAACCTCCATTTGCATGTTTTAGTTCACTTTTCTTAGACAATGATTGCGGCATGATTAGAAATGATAACCTTATTGTATGACCCTTAGGATTTTAGTTAGGAACTTTTCATCTTTGTATGCTTTTGACTGGACTCTCTTTAGTCTCCTATTCTGTATATGTTACCTTTAAAAAGTTTAAAACAAGAATCAATATTGACAAAGTAGAGGCCAACCTTGTAGTTGGGCAAAAAGGGTGTCTAATACCTTCCCTTTTGTACATTAGCCCCCGAACCCTCTTTTTCTTCGGTTACGGTTAAATGACCCGTGACCTATCTTTTGTTTTTTTTGGTTTTTCTCAAAAACCAAGTGGTGACTCCATTTTTCACATGTGTTTGGATATCTTAGATTTTTTATTTTAAAAGACAACATTATTTTTCTAAAAACAATGGATATCTAACACATTGTGTTTTAAACGAACTGGCAAAAACATCCACAGTTTTTCTGGCGACTCTGTTGGGGACTGGTTTTTCAAAAAAAAATTATAAGAGGGCTTAACTTGAAATGTTAATGGTTCTTGTTGTAAACTCTTCATTGGTATTCACATTTGCATTGTATATATTTGCATGCTTGATTCTCAAAACCCACGCTCTGCCTAACTGATACCTCGGTCAGTTTACTGTCTCGAGGCTATGTCAAGGAAGCTAGCAAGCTTTTCTAGCCATATGCTCTCACATATGTAGAAAAAAGAGTTATTACGTACCGCTTGACCATGCCTTGCACCATTACCTGGCATATGAGGTAAATTATTGACTCTATTTAGAAGGTATACTGAGTGTAGACCTATCAACCTTCTCCTGCTGCATATATCTTTTTAGACTCATTCTCTCAGGATCAATAAATCTTTTAGGATTATGTGATTTTCTTTTTGTGAATGCTTTTGTTTGTATGGCTAGCACCCGTTTTAGGATAGTTTTCATTTCCCCATCCTTTTGTCGAACACAGGTTATTCTAGGTTTAGTCCCCAACTGATGAGTTCTCCAGTTTACATTAGCCTTTTCAGCTCCAAGACCCGAGATTAGATCTCTGTGTAGAGAAGAACCTATACGCACTTGAGCCCGATCTCCGAGAGGAAAGCTTAGACGGGTAGAACAGTTGGGCTCATCAATGGCAGATCCAGAGTTGACCATGGTCAATATGATAAGGGTAATCATGGAATTACAACAGACAGTAGAGAGAGTTAATACTACTATGAACAACTAGGCTAGGATCCAAACCCAGTATCAGGCATAGATTCAAGCCTTACAGCCCCGGATAGTGGACCCCAATGTAGTTCTTCCAAATGATAAAAAAGATGGGTTAGGGGATAATACCTTGGATGATAACTTGGGACCTGAAGGAGCCCAACCAGTAGCTGCACCACTTGTACGGTTGGGAATCCTAGAAATTCTAACCACCAAGGAGTCGATCTTGTCTGATAAGGTTGACAAATTGGAGAAAGTTCTGAGGAAAGACGGAGAAGTTGAGGATTATATGCTAGATGTGGAGGGGCTCTGTCTGTTTCCCGATGCAAAACTCCCCAAGAAATTCAAGATGCCTGATATGGAGAAGCTCGATGGAACTAGAGATCCGAGAATTCATCTGAGAATGTATGTGGGTACTCTGTCGCCTATGAGAATCAAAGATTAGTTGAAGGCCCATCTTTTCCAACAGTCATTGTCGGGAGTTGCCCAAAACTAGTTTCTGTCATTGGACGCTGCAAAGACAAGAACATAGGAAGATATTGCTATAATATTTGTTAACTAGTACAATTACAACATTTAGCTTGAGGTCCTGACTCAGGAACTCGAGACTTCTAGACAAGAGGCCAAGGAATCTTTCATCGAGTTTTTTATCCGTTGGAGGGCCAAGGCAACTAAGATGACAAATAGGCCCACCGGAAAGGAAAATGTAAGGATGGTGGTAAAGAACTTGAATCACAGTTTTCGAAGTATCTGATCATGCAACCTTTGATGACGTTCAGGCAAGTTTTTGATGCTGAAATACAAATAGATGATGCTTTATAGTTTGGTGAAATTGAGAAGGGGGAGTCAAGCAAAAGGATGACAAGAAAGCCCTATGCCAAAAACCCCAACAATGCTACCAGTTTTGTGAGTCGAGTTATGAATGAATCTGTTGAACCCAAATCCAAACCAGCCCGATTCATCTACCCAACCTGCCACTCAAAACCAACCCTGTAACCAAAAAAGGACCTTTACCCAGCTTATCATTTCTTTGGCTTCCATTCTGAGCCGTCTGATTGAAAGGAGTCTCTTAAAACCTTTGAAGCCGACCCCACCACAAAATCTTTTGCCACCCCGATATAACCCGACTTAATATTGTGCCTTTCACCAAGGGCATGGTCATTTAACCAATAACTATATGAGGCTCCGACATGAAATCTAGGACCTGATAGATAACAAAGTGATTTCTCCACATACTGCCACTTAAAAGCCTAATGTGACCAATAACCCCTTGTTGAACCACTCAGCTCAGCAGAATGTTAATGTTGTTAAAGAAGGGGCGAAAAACTTTGATCCCATAAAGTTCATAGTTCCTGTCACTAAGCCAAAGCCTGTTGCAAATTTACCATCTGGCCATGACATATTATTGATCAATGACTTTTTTAAAGAATTAGTGAATGATGACTTTGATGACTTCTCGGTCTTCGTTATTCATGAAGAGAACGGTTTTCCTTCCTTCGACAGCAATGACGAAGAAGATGAAGAAGTCAGAGGTTTGTGAGAAGAATTAGAATGCCTTGAAGTCCTAGATGACCAAGAGGAAGCTGAGATAGATATCAAGTGGCATGTTCCAACCATTTTGAGCAATGATGCAGTATGGTATGGAAAGGTCGAGCCAAGCTCAAAAATTAGGGAGACGAAGAAAAGGCATCAGAGATAGAAGAATCATCAAAGGGAAAATGGGTCGACAATAGTAGGATTGGACAAGATGAGAAGGTGTCAGTCAGAAGAGAATAAACCGAGACAAAGAAGGAACAAGAAGAAAAAGGAAAGAGTCTACCTCAAGTAAACTTTTTAGGAACTGTGGGTCCTGCATTCGATCCTTCAATTTATATCATTCCTCTTCACGAGCCAAAGTCGAGAACTCCTTTACTCGAGGGAGCAACTCGATGCTCTCTCGACGTAGATGAGATCTTGCATGTAGAAGAGAATGATTTATGGGAGCTTGAAGAACTGGAGGATGGACTTATCGAGATGGAGATAAACTACGACAAAAGGAAGGATGTACCGAAATGGCATCCGATCATTAAAGAAGCATATGATAATGGGGACCCCTAGGAACCTTGGGTTCCTCTCCCACCATATGATTACAAGGATCCCTTTGATGAAGTTTCACTTCCTCAGTTATTTGAGTTGGAAACCTATGTTGACGAAGAATCCCATTAGTTTGCGCAAAACATGATGAGAATAGAAGAGGATCTCTGGGAAATTGAAGAAACTAGAGACGGAGACAGTCAGGAAAAGACAAGGGTAGAAGATTTTTGAACTTTACAGGGAGAAAGATATTCAGTGACCAAAGTTAGACAAGTAGCTGACCAATTTGAAGGACTATGGGAGTCGGAAGAACAAATGGAACATCTAACAAGAAGTGAGAGGCATTTCAAACCCGCTCAGCTCGAGAAGAGGCAGCCAAGTAGGGGAGCAGAAGAACCATGAAAGTAGTGAGAAAAGCAAGCTGGTGAGGAGGAAGATGCGGTATTGAAGCAGTTGAGAAAGACGCAGGCTAATGTTAGCATCTGGGGATTGTTGGTGGCTTCTCACAAGCACCGACAAACTGTGTTAAAAGCTTTAAACAAGGTAGACATTGCAATCAACATTTTTCCAGATCAGTTGGTTAAAATGTTAGTGCCAGAGAAGAAGCCCAATGTGATCGCTTTCAGCGACAAGGATTTCCCACCAAAGGGACCGTCTCACAACAAACTGCTGCATCTGCCTGTTAAGTGTTTGGGAAAGTGGGTACCAATCGTTTTGGTCGACAACAGCTCTACTCTCAATGTATGTTCGTTAAGAAAAACCTACTGCCTGGGGTTGAAGAAACAAAATTTCAAGCTAAGTGCACAGGGAGTGCGAGCATACGACAATACACGAAGGGACATTTTAGAACTAATCAATTTTACTATAACAGTAGGACTGCTAGAGAGTGAAGTGGAATTCCATGTTCTCGACATGCCAGCCTCGTTCAATTTGCTACTAGGAAGGCGCTAGTAACATGATCCAGCAATAAGAGCAGTTCCGTTAACCTTATATCAGAAGGTTAAGCTAATAAAGGGAGGGATGACTGTCACCATCACAGGGAAAACTAGTATGCCAACCCCGCTCAGTGATACCACCACGCTATTTGAGATTCAATATGGAGAGAAAGACCTCCTTCTTAATGGGTTTGATTTTGATGAACCCAAGACTGTCCAAGTACTGATGAATGAGGAAGACAATTACGTGAACCCAAAGTTGGTTGCGATGATGAAGGGTATGTCTTTTTTCTCAGGAATGGGGCTTGGCAAGAATCTGTAAGGGATTATGATGCCGATCCTCGTACACCACAACCGTCATGGATATGGGCTCGGGTATCAGCTGGAATTAGAAGATTTGAAGATGGAAGAATATGGATCGACACTGAACGGAGGTTTCATCAAAGAAGGAGATAACTTCCCTTACTACGGATTTTTAGAACCTTAGATCGAGGAAGGAACTAATCAGAAGTTATCGGGATTGGAGATCTTTTTCAACCACCAATTGTTTGATAGTGAGGAGGAGCTGGAAATATAGCAAATGGGCTTTTCCAAGAAGATACTAGCTGACTGGGCAAACCATTGTGAAAAAGGAGTTCTGAGTTCTTTCTTCAATGAAGAGATGACCCAAGTGCGTATAGGCAACAAAGAACACGAAGCCGTGCTGATGATGGATGTCGACATGCCTACGGATTACACTATGACCATTAAGGATGCTATTGAAAAAATGCAAAAGAGTCAGTCCCTTGAGTCTTTTCATATGCATGATGTAGAAAATGAGTTGGAGTCCGAGTCTAGTGAGTCAGTTTTAATCAAGTTAGTAAACAGTTCCTATAATTGCAAATTTGTCCAGAATGCACCTGTTGGCATCCCGAGTCCTTTTTATTTTGAGTATGAAGCTGGAACCATTGTCGAAATTAATGAAATGAATTCAGATTTCGCTTACTTCGCTGTGCCTCAAATATCTTTTGTGGATTCTAAAATTTTTAATGAATTTGAGAAGGATATCCCCAAAGAATTAAAACTTTTAATTGAAAAGGAAGAAGAAATGCGAGCTAAACCTGTAATGAATGAAACTGTTTTAATAAATCTTAATAATGAAAAAGATCTGCAATTAGTTCAGGTTGGTTCTACGCACTCTTTGGAAGAATGTGAGCAGTTAACCTTTTTATTAAAAGAATTTAAAGATGTTTTTGCATGGTCCTACGAAGATATGCCCGAAATTAATCTTGATATCGTATAACACCAAATTCCTCTCTATCCCGACGCTAAACTTGTCAAGTAGAAGCTCAGGAGAATCAGGTCAGACTAGGCTCTCAAGATCAAAGAGTAGGTTACTAAGCAGATAGATGCCGGAATCCTTATGGTCATAAAATACCCAAAGTGGGTAGCCAACATCGTCCCAGTATCGAAAAAAGATGGAAAGATCTGAGTGTGCATCGACTTCAGAGTCCTTAACAAAGCTAACCCTACGGACAACTTTCCCCTCCCCACATAGATATGTTGGTGGATAATACCGCTGAGAATGCACCCCTATCCTTCATGGATGGATTTTCGGTGTATAACTAGATTTTGATGGCGCCAGAGGACTGAGAAAAGATTACCTTCACGACACCTTGGAGAATCTATTGTTATAGGGTCATGCCGTTTGGGTTGAAAAACGTAAGGACCACCTACCAAAGGGCTGCAACCACGTTGCTATATGACATGATACAGAAGGAGGTAGAGGTATACATGGACGATATGATTGTAAAATCCAAGACTAAGGAAGGGTACGTTATTGCATTGAGAAAGTTCTTCAAACGGATACGAAAGTACAAGATGTGTTTGAACCCGCAGAAATGCGCTTTTGGAGTGACGATAGGGAAAATGCTCGAATTTATGATCACATAGCAAGGTATAGAGGTTGTCCCGTCAAAGATCAAGGCTATCCTTGAAATGCCTTCTCTAAGAACTAAAAAGGACGTAAGGAGCTTTTTGGAAAAAATTCAGTTCATCAATCGGTTTATAGCTAAATTGACCACTACCTGTGAGCCTCTGTTCTGACTCTTAAAGAAGGGAACTAAGTTACGATGGGATCAACAACGCCATAATGCTTTCGATGCTATACGATGATACCTGCAAAACCCTCTAGTTCTGTCATCACCAGAACCCGATAATCCTTTGATACTGTATCTATTCGTGACTAATTCAGCAATGAGATGCATGCTCGCTTAGGACGAAGAAGCCAAGGTAGAAAGAGCTGTCTACTACTTAAGCAAAAATATGACTTATTGCGAATTAGTCATCTTTTGTTTAACGAACGGAGGCTCAGAACACTGTTTCACATTCAAGGGTATCAGAGAAGAATAGCTCGGGTATTTAACAAGAAGGTTAAGTCTTAGAACTTGAAAGAGGGTTGTTAGGGTTGTATACTGAAAATCATGGATTTTATTTGGTTTTAGTATTTAATTTTATTTTAATAAAATTAATTTTTTATTTTATGAGAATCTTAATATAACACCCCGCTCCCACAAAGCACTAAACCCGTATAGAGGGATGTGATCCCATCACAGGCCGGCGGTCAAAGAGAGAGACAATAGATAAATAATATTAAGAGACCAAACATGAACTTCTAAGTAACCACAATTCTTAATGTTAAAAGGGGTAAACATGAGTCACTAGGGATTCACCATCCCAAGGGCATACATTACTTCTAAAACATCTTAAATCTTCAGGTCTTATACATGAAGCTCTGCTAAAACTAAAAACTAAACAAAAAAAACTTGGACCAAAACGATTCCCAGCACCAGATCCAAAACTACTCGACGACGCTTGTGGTGGACCAACTCCTAGCAGTTCCTATTATCTACAACCACAGAGGTTACAGAAGAGCGCACTTAGCAATATCATAAACAGAAAAGAAAGTTACTTAGTTAAGGATAACTGAAAACTCTTTTTAAAAATAGTTCATCACATTTTCTACGAAAACATAGAAATTGATGCATTTGTTTGAACATGAAAATATCACAGATTATACAGAACCTTCTCAGCACTGCAAATAGAAATATGTTCAAGGCTCAACTGCCACAATTTAACATGAATAACCACTTTCTCAAAACTAGACCCAATCCCCAATAGTGTCCAAGTAGTCGTCAACCTCATGACCGAGAGTTTCGACGATACAGTAACCTCAATTCGCA
This sequence comes from Heliamphora pulchella, assembly GCA_032270985.1. NCBI lineage: Eukaryota > Viridiplantae > Streptophyta > Magnoliopsida > Ericales > Sarraceniaceae > Heliamphora > Heliamphora pulchella. The sequence goes on along the minus strand of JAULJZ010000018.1, from coordinate 3,505,151 downwards.
ATGCACGGATAGCAACGTGATGGAATGAGGGCCATTTCTACTAAGCACGAGTGGTATGTGCTAAAATCTGGGACTCAGCCCAAAAGTCTTAAAGGCAAAAACCCCCGTTTAACGGAAAACCTCCCCTATAGGGACAAATGAAAAACCCATAATTGGGTAACCTCTTTCATAAAGGGATATAAAGGGCCAAAAACCCTTGTAACTTGGCACTTTGAAACAACACAAAATTGATAATTTCTTTTATAATATCATCATGATTGCTCAAGATATCATGGATAGCACACATGAATTAAAACATCATGACTTTTGAAAACAACAGGTTTATGCGATCATCAAAACTGGTGATAGTTCAAAACATACGCTTCAAAGCATTTTCAAGCATCATTTTCATAAACTCAAGTTCAAGATAATGGCTAAGCACTCTCACCTTGTATAACCGAGCCTCCCCCGGTAAGCTAAGCAGGGCCCCTGGGTTCTACAACCTCCGTGCCTAACAGGCAAAACACGACTCAATCGTTAACATGGAATCCTCCCCCTTTAGCAAGTGAAACTAAAATGATTCGGATCGTTGAATGTTTTCTTTGGTTTTAGGGACCATGGTTACTTTTTTTTAGGTGTAAGAGACGCTACGCACCCACTCAAGCTTTCACTTGCTTAAGTATTTAACCTAACCATTTATTACTCTATTCCAATTATTAATTTTTAAAGTACCGTAGCATTTCGAGGTACTTAGACTTGGAGTTTGATTATGATTTTTGGTGAAGATTTATACTACAATATTCTCTACAACTTTTATATTTAACACGAAAGCAAAAACCTAAGGCATCTAGGTGAAAAACATGACGCAAACAAAAATGGTTCAGCACTTGCATAGAAACTTGGCCACAAAAGTGTCTTCGTTGGTCTTGGTTTTGGGGCATCAAATCAAGTCAAAGCAAGCCCTTTTTGTGGATATGTTGTAGTTTAACATGTTCGCTACAAGTCTTATGAAGAGTGCCAAGGGTGGTTGTTTGAAACAAGTTAGAGATATAGGCCATTTTGTAAAAAAGGTTCTGTCAGCCACCAAACCCTCAGCAGAACTGGTTTTGAATAGAGAGTTTGAAATGGGTTTGAGGGGCTTTCCCGAGGTATCTAGGTCCTATTTTTGGACAGTGTGTAGATTAATATGTTATCTACAATATTCATGAGACCACCTTTGGAGTAGGGCACTACAAATAGGGGTTTTCGTCTATACAAAAATATGAGACAAAAATGTCTTTAAATGGCTGAACCACAACAAAAATATTTAGAGGGGTTTAGACTTATCAAACCTCAATTTTTTGGGCTCATATTTGGTACACAGCTAGATAAATATGTTATCTACAATGTTTGTGTTTTGAGCAAAGCTCGGATCTCATTTTAAAATAGGGTGTTTAGGTTTGCAATGTTAATTGGTTTGAAACTGGCACACATTGATAGAAATGCAATATCTCGAGTTCTACTCACTCAAATGAGTTCAAACCAATTTTGGATGAAAGATAACACAAAAACGTAGGTTTAGACATAGAGAACACGCTAAGATCATTTTTCTACATTGAGTTATGAAGTTCCAAAGATCAGGGCATAGAGCTCAAATCGCTCAAAACTTAGGCCTATCTTGGTTCTAGCCTCTTAGCGTCATGTGTGTAAGTCATTGACCCATCTTCCTTGTATACATGTATTGAACCTCAATATGTCAATGTTCCAGAGCTTACATAAGTCATGGAACCTAAGAAAAAACTCATACATGTTGGGGGTTGTATACTGAAAATCATGGATTTTTTGATATTAGTATTTAATTTTATTTTAATAAAATTAATTTTTTATTTTATGAGAATTTTAATGAGAAATGTATGTAATATCATTTCTTTAATGTTATGTTATGCATGGTTGTCTTTTATTCTGTATAGTATTTAATCTGGTGTGTAGAATACGGCTTGCACACATAAGACTATATTATAGATTTTTGCAGAATATAAGTATTTGTTCACAGTTTAGATAGAAATGGACAAACCATCGGTACGACTGTAGCACAGAGTTTAGTAAGCCTGTCTTGGTATATTTTGTGTGTATTGTTCACAGTTTTAGCGTTGTCTATTGTTTCGACTTTCTGTGCTAGTATCTTTTGTGCGTATTGAGCAGAACAACATTGGGATAATTAATTTTATACTGACTATATAAATTAGTTCACACCACAAGATTATTATGAGAGTGTTTATACTCTAAATCCTGAAATAATTAATTATTTGTGTACATTTAATACTCGTTATTTTGATTTATTAAAGGGTGCGATCTTATATGGGTCTATAGTTCCGGTGAGTTGAATAGCGGTATTAATTATACGGTGAATATTCACGTCTCGATTGTTTGGGATTGACGATACCCTCTTAAGGAAGCTCATAAATTTTGACCGGACCAAACCCTACATGTGGATTTGATTATTCAGCGATCAGATAAGTTAATCGGAAGGACTTAAAAAATTTCAAAGATGTTAATTAAATTAAATTATCAATAATTAAATTTAATTGGCGGGTATCGAAAATCTTAATGTAGGGAGATGAGTTAAGTATTTAATAATAGGAGCTCAATGAAAATTGGTCTTGAAATTATGGCTTAGAGTGTAGTTACAATTCATTAGTGGTGTGAATTGTAATTTAGTGTTTTATAAAAATTGCAAAAACTGTTGCAAGATTTTCATAATTACAGAAACCGTTGAGAGGTTCGCATATTTGTAGAAACCGTTGGATGGGTATCTGTGTCACACTAGAAGTTTAAGTCATAATTACTCCACAGGTCCCTGCTGTAGCCCTATAAATATGCGGGTAGGCTGAACCAAATGTGAGTGTAATGCAATCCCAAGAGGGGGGTGAATTGAGTATTTAAAATTTTATGCTAATATTGACCCAATTAAACATGCAATCCCAAACGTCCACAAGTATTCTCTAACAAACA
>JAULJZ010000018.1:3490500-3502081 GCA_032270985.1 Heliamphora pulchella | reverse complement strand
GAAACGCAAAAGGGGCTGTTTCCGTGGTTGTCTCGATACTAATTTTTATAAATCCTGTTTCGGTTACTGGAATGCTCGGCTACACACTTACTACTGTCATTGGAGTGATACTGTACAGCAAAGCCAAAAAGCGTAGCAAGTAAGATTTCATTGAGTAGCATACACTTACTGTCATTGGAGTTATACTGTACAGCAAAGCCAAAAAGCGTGGCAAGTAAGATTTCATTGAGGAGTAGCATCGGCTGCAAACTCCATCTGTTTTTGTTTCCTTTACACCAGTACGGGAGCGATCATCTTGGAGCCAAGTTTAGGTGGTGTCATGGAATATGACCTCTAATGTTCATTTTTTTGTATGGAAACTCTGGGGAATAGGTTTCCATCTGTATCAGCAACAACCACAACATTAGCTGAAGTAGGAATTTTCAATAATGAATCATTTGTCTCTCTGTTGTTCCCAGCTTGAGGGGTTATAGAGGATTATCCCTTGTATTTTGTTGCCCCTGCTTGTATTCCTTTCAGAAAAGGATTGTAGAAGGGACCTGCACAGTATTAAAATTGATCATATTGGTTAATCATTGAAGAAGTCTCCCAATTTTACCATTGGATGGTTCTTTATCATTTGATGTTCTCTTCTTGCTTTTATGTTATTTGCTTAACTTGATTATTTGCCTCAAGTGTCGATTGCTAGCACTTGCCATAGCTTCATTTATTTTTATTTTTATTAATGCAGTTGAGATTATTGAAATAGGAACAATGAGAAGTACCAATCTACCTCTTTCATGGTTTGAATTTTTACTTGAAAGTGGTCAGATCATGATCTGAAATGAAAAAAACAGATACTGAAGGAAGCAGCTTTTACAAGGACAACCCAATGTTAACTAATATCTTTGCACTTCTGGGCTCTGTTCAATTGAATAAGCTGAAGGAAACAAAAAGAAAATAAAGAGAAAATAATTTTACCAAAACATGAAAAAAAGTTCATTAAACAAAAAATTTCCAATACAAGGCGCCATTAGACATACAGAAGTTAGAACCCAAAATCTTAAGGCCTTAAAATTCATCCCATGCAGTGAAATATCAACTACTTGAGTGATATTTTTGGTGAAATGATGACTCTAGTAACACAAACTACTCAATATCCATTACTTCTACTTCACCATTAGTTCCCTTCTTAGGCTTGACATCCAATAGAGGCTTGCTTTCCACTCGAGTGTAAGACTCCACTTCAGCCTCCATGTAAGACTCCACTTCATGGTTGCTCTCCGCTTCAGACTTAACCACCGCCAATGCCGACTCAGGCTCCACCTCCCCGTTGGGCTTAACCTCCCCGTTAGGCTTAACCTCCCGTTTAGGCTCAACCTCTACTTTAGGCTTTGCCCCCGCTTTAGACTTGGTCTCTACACGAGCCTGCGGCTCAGCCTCCTCCTCTTCTATCTTGGGTGCCAAATAAAACCTAATGTAACCCATCTCTGCAATTTTGTACTCAACCACCACAGGTAGATCTGAAGATAGGCTGAGAGTCACTTGGGTTGCCAACGGGGTGGCCTTTGCAAACGAATTCATGTACCTTAGTGCAAAGGTCAGCGAGACCATCTCCTGCATTTCTATGATGGTAGCTTCTTCGGGCTGCAAGTCATAATGGGCAAAAACCAAAATGCATCTATTAATTAATTAGCCCAAGGAAGTCGTTATTTTCATCTTCTCTGTAAAAACAAGAAGCAGACATTATGAACATCCACTTTCCATTGACTAACTAGAAACGTCATCTAGAGGAAGTTTGGAATTAGAATATATGTTAAAAAGATTTAAGCAATTTTGAATAATGCACAGAGCCAAACCTTGTCTACTGAAGTATTCTGCCTGCAAACAATGTTGGCAGTGCCAATATCACCTCTAGCGGTGAACTTCACACCTTCCTTTGTCACAGATATTACAACTATAACAACACATTGCATCCCACAATTAGCATAAAGTAATTTCAATGAATACATCCAGTGAATAGTAAAGAAGGCATTTAAGTCCCTTTTGATTGACCGATCAATAATGAGCTCATATATAATCACACGGTATAAGTAATTTCAAGAACTAATAGATTATTAATTCTACATTTTTGTGTTGCAGATATCACCTCTAGTAATTTCAACATATTTTTAAGTGTTACAGATACCACATTTTTGTGAGATTGATTATCCAATGAATACATCATTCTTTCACCATTTGTTGTATTTAAACAAAACTAAAAAAAAATACAATCCCCTAGAATATCTAATCGACTATACATTTAATCCGATCAATTCAACATGCTCTTGAAGAAAAAAAAATAACAGTACTTCTGAATGTGGTGATGAGATATCGTACCAGTATCGCCGATGGTGCTAAGATCTTTACAAATCCTTGCAAACTCAACTGACGGCATCCTAACAATGGCATCATATTCTGCTTCTGGAATCCCAAGATGCTCGCTATCAATATCCATGAGCTTCATCTCAAAATCCGCAATCTTATCTTGAGCTTAAACAAACAAATTTTAACCAAGGATCAGGAGATACATTTCCAATCCCAAAAAGAAATGGAAAATAATTCCATGTCTATTCTTGAAAAAAATGGTGAGCAGGACCTTTTTTTGCAAACTAGAATAATTAAACACTCCCAGTGAACAGAAAGAAGAATGAAACTATGCATATAGAGGAAAACAAGAATAGCAAGAAAAAATTGTCAGAACAAACAAATCAGAGAAGATCCTAAAACCACGTATCTGATTCGTGAGGTTCAAGAATCGAAGAACGTAATCGAAGAAAACAAAGATGGGGGGAGTTAGGGTTAAGCATACTAGGGCTTTCAAACATAAATGTGACGGAGTCGCTGCCGTCGTCGGCCTTGATGGTGACAATGTCATCGTTTCCGGCGCATTTGACCATTTTGGCCATGTTTCCGAGGTTCATTCCCATGGAGATACTGCGGTCGCACCGGTAGTGCTCGAAACCCTCGGATCGTAGGAGGAGCGCCACCAGCGCGACGTGGCTGGAGTCCATGGCCTGGAGGGAGAACCCCGTCGCCGAGCAATCGAAGTTCGCATCGTTCACCAAGTCCTTGATTGCTTCCAGAACTTTCTTCAGCAGACTCCCCTGCACCAACCTTAGCTCGAACATCTTCCTCTTCTTCTTCCACAAGCGTCTCTACCAAAATGAGTGTATATTTTATACATATATATATAGGTACAGAGAGAGAGAGAGAGAGAGAGAGAGAGCGCACTAGATCAATGCGTGTATATTTTATACGTTTATAATAGCTACAGAGAGAGAGAGAGAAGAGAGAGAGAAGAGAGAGAGAGCACTACGCTATTTGGCGGGAAATGGTTCGTTCCCGCCAAAAGACAGTTAACGGACGACGTCGTCTCGACAGAAAAAACGGTACTCTTTTCTGTTTTTTCTGACAAATGCCATTTTTTCATTTACGCTACATTTATATATGAAACTAGTCCTCACGTGCAAAACGCAATTTTTAATAACTGAATTAATTAATAAAATTGTAAAATTATATTTTTAAAATTTATTAATCACTAAATTAGTTGTTAGAAGTTGTTGGTTATTTTGATATGTTTTCAAATTTATATGACATTTTGAAAATATAAAAATTTATACAGTTTTAATATATAAGAAATAATCAAGTGATTGCTCTCATTTTATATAATAATATAAATATATTTTTTGTATATTTTTAATATTTTTATAAAAAAGATTATAAGTCAACAAAAGCTATTTTACCAATAAAAAATAAGTTTAATGAAAATTATTTTATTTTTTAAAAATCAAAAATAATTTTTAAAATTATTGAGATGCAATTACTATATTATTACCATGGATAATGCTAAACAACACTCACTCGGCGTTGTTTAAGGAGAGAGAGAAAGAGTGACACGTTTTAAGGAGAGAGAGTGGAGAGTTTTTATTGAAAAAAAAATTAAAATTGAAACTAAAACTGAAACAGCGAGAGAGAGAGACGGTCCCCGACGCCATACGTCGTCGCCACCTCCGGCCTCCACCGCCGTCGCCTTCGTCATCGTTTCGTCGTCGCCGACCCGCCGTCGCTCACCGCCTCCAGCTCCTCTCTCGTCTCTCTCTCTCTCTCTCTCTCTCTATATATATATATATATATATATATATATATATAGTTATATCGCCCTCCACCACCGTCGTTAACACCCACCGGCTCCAACCCCGCCGTCGCCTATATATATAGTTATATCACCCTCTACCACCGTCCTCCACCACCGCCACTAACAGCCATCGACCCCCAGCCTGCCGTCGCTATCCCTCACACCATCTCTATCTTTCACACCACCACCACCATCACTTTTTAGTACCATTGTTACCATTGTCACCCTTGTATATCACTACCATCTCAACACCATCACTACTCCCACTATATCACCACCTCCTTCTTCACCACCATATCACCAACTCCTACCATCACTATCACAGGCAGCTATAACTATCACCACTATTAATACAATTTTCACTACCACTACAACAACCACTACTACAACCTATACTATATATAACACTACTTTAAACTATTAATAGGACTTATTTCAGAGTCACAATCAAACTTCAAAATATTTATTTGTAGAGAATATTTTCTTAATAAAAATATTCTTTTTCGAGACAAGAAAATATTCTTTTTCGAGACAAATGCGTCACTAATTGGCATAATTTTTGTAGAGATAAATTACACTCACATCCTTGAGATTTAAAAAATTTCGAAGACCTCTTATTGAGTTACTAAATTGACATTTCACTCTCTCTTGTTTTTATTGTAAGTTTTTTTATCGGACTAATAACGTTAAAAACACTAACAGAATTTGTTTACGTTATTATTTTATTTTTTAATATTTTTTATATACTCTGTTTAACTAAAAAATAATAATAATAGACAAATAGTAAAACCCTAATATCTTTCCAGATACAGTTCAGCCATCCATCCATTTTCCGTCGCCGCTGCCACCCTTTCGTCTTTCTAGGTAAACGCCGATTCGATCTTCTTCGGAAAAAATCCCTTTCAGAGAAAACCCAGTGATTGTTCCCGAGCACCCCATCAACAACAACAACATCCAAAACAACAGGCTGGCTGGGTTAGGGTATTAGGTTCAGCTGATGACGTCGGGAGCACTGCGAATGGTGAGCATGACAACATCCAAAGGGAAGAAACCCAGTTTGGATATGGTTCAATCGGCTGAAGATTAAGAAATCGAAGAGGGGGGAGCCAAAATGCTCTAATTTTGGTGGCGAATCGAAGGGTAGAGGTGAATGCAAAAACGACGAATTGGGTGTTAATTCGAAGGAATCGTTGAAGCGAGTGAAGGGTAAAAAACACAACTTGGTTCTAGAATTCAAGGAACTATTAGAAAGATGCATAGGAAAAGATATTAATTTGGGCATGCAATTGGAGACTCTACCAAAGCAGGAGGAAGAGAAAGTACCAGAAAATGGGTATGGAGGCAAAGGGGACGGATAAGAAGACAAAGAAGAAGAGGAAGAGGGATGAGCAAAATTAGGGCTTTTATTTTGGGTTTGCAGAGAAACAAAAATGGAAAAAAATAATTTGTTGTGGTTGCGGAGGGAGTTTTTAATGGTGAAGTGAAGGAAGCGGAGGGCGACGCTAGCTGGGTGGTGGCGATGGCGATGGCGATGGCGATGGCGATGGCGGATGAGGACTAGGAGGTGAGTTCGGCAGAGAAGCATAAAAGGTGGGTGACGGCGGTGGCGGTGGCGGTGGCGGTGGGCTAGTGGTTCCCGAGTATGGGAGGAGGAAAGTGGCAGAGTAGAACTCGGGGTTGGAGTCGGGGTGGTAGTGGGAGGAAGAAGAGGAGAGGGAATGGTGCCGGTGAAGAGGAGAGGGTTGGGGATGGTGGCAGGCCGCCGATGAACGAGATGGTTGGGGTCCTGGGGATGGTGCCTTTTAGTTTCTTTATTTTTTAATTAGTAAAATTTAAATTAATTACGTAAATAAAATAGTAAAATAATATTTTTAATTAATGTAATTTAATTAACAAGCTTAACAGGAAAGATCAGACTAATTTTGGATACCTTCAAAAAAAATGTTTCTATTTATCAGTAAGGAAAATGTAATTTACACTCTTTGTAGTTGCGAACTTATGGCACGGCCATTAGTGGATCCGTAAATAATTTATGCCGTTAAAATAAGAAAATCCCAAGATTTGTTTACATTTTTTGCAAATTCATCTCAAACTTCTGGCTCTTGTGTCTCACTTTTACGCTTCCACATCCCCACTTCCTAGTCCTCAAGCCTCCACATTCTCACATTTCACGCTTCAAGGCCATCGTGTTTAAACAGTAATTACTATCGCTTCTAAAGTTATCTTTGATCTCCGTATAACGCAAAATAATAAAACTATCTCATAAGAGTAAAAAATGGTGAAGTTGACATTTCATTTAATCAAATAGCTATTAAATTGGTAATAATTACATGTAATTTTACACTGTTCAAAAGAAATAAGCTTATCCATATAGTCGTTTAGTTGTGGTGTATAGAGCTCATGTCAATCTATTTTAATGATTCAAATTATTTATTTTATTACTCTTGAGTATATAAAAATCGTTACAACTATCGTCTATTTTTAAAAACAAATGTAATTTGTTTATGCACTTATCGGTATCCAATTAAATTAATTTTTTTATAAATAATGTATACACTAACAAAAATAAAATAAACAATTTAAATTATTAAAATAAAATAAGCATGGATTTCACGGGGTCCAATAGCACTGTATTGTTGGCACGCAGCGAAGAAGCTCCCGCCTTTAAACAATACTAGTTTTTGCAAAAAAATTTAGTTCTAAAAAATACTTACAAATTCTGAGAATAGATATAGTTTTCCACTTTTAGCGTGTTAATTTAACATAATCATCAAATTTTAATCAATAAAACAAGAAGCGCTTCGCGAGTGTCATAAACTTTAGTTTATCTAAAGGTATGATGAAAAAAAGTCTTTTGTTATCAAAAGGCATTTTGAGTTAGCCTGTTCCAGCGGTACACAATACCCCTTTGATGAAGAATAGAGCATTAATTAGTTAATACATCTCTGAGGTAGCAAACAAGAAAAACAAGTAAATAAATACGAATGCTTCACCAAACTTCACTGAATAGTTTCCAATTATTATATTGATAATATAAATAATAAAATAATTATCAAATCCAGCTATAATTGTTTTTTACATTTGGTCAATTGATTGGATATGCATTTGAAATCATCTCATAATATGAAGTCATATGCAAAGGCCTTGTTCATTTGAGGATTAAGGAGGGTGAAATTGTAGTACACAGTAATAATCAAATATAGTCCCTTGATTTGTCAAATAGAGAGAGGAAAATTGAATTATCAAATTGTTCCTCCTAACTACCATAATTCTTCCATCCTGGGACTATTGCTATCCCCCAGGTGGGTTTACTAGTCTCACAACTATTATTATCTTACTTATTTGCAATTTCATAATAATCTAATTAAAATCATATCAAGTCAAACAATGAAATATTTATTATTAAGTTATCCTACTCTCAATCAAATACTCTCTTTCTACAAAAATATAAATTGAACCTATAATACTCTAGGTACTAATAATCCGGGTATATTAGTTATCCTACAAAAGTAATCGTTCAATCAAATGAACCCCCCCAAAGCCAAAGCAGTATGACAGTATCATCTTGACCTTAGTACCAGTGCACAAAGGCAATAGCAAACATGATTCTAATTATCTAATCTCACTAATCTGCCAACAAGTCGCTTTGAACTTCCATTAGTAACCAAACCACTATTGCGAAGAAGATGTAAGGCAGAGAAGGCCAATAACTGTGCCATTGGCAGGTGAGTCCTGCCGGGAAATGCGAATCCCATATATAAATCAAACAACAACAAGATTCCGACTGAACACCCAGAAAACAAAAAGTGAAAAGACCTCAGTAGTCGGTTTTTCAGCATGAAAACCAAGGTGAAATTATAAAGATTCACACTTGGAACAAAGCAAACCCAGGCAAAGATAGACCGATAACAAAGGATATAGAGTTCAAGCTTCTGGAATAGAGGCTGTTGGGCGCTTCATTGATGCCGACTTGATGAGATGGTTGTAGCTCCCTTTCTCCTTAAAAAGCTGGGAGAAATGGTGCTTGCAATATAAAATGCCCTCCAGGGCTGCATAGTTTGATGGAGATAGAGCACAGCCACCATGAGAGCACTTAAAGCATGACTTATGATAGGCCATGCTCTCCACAGTTACCTGATAATATTAATTCAAAACAAACTCAAATGCTAATCTTCTATATAGAAAAGTGAACACAAGCGCAATAAACAAACTATTGTTCACACTCAGGGTGTTTAGTGTAACTAAACTTATGAACTCATAGACTATAATGTGATTATAACTTTAAGTTAAAGTTGCAAGTGTTTACTAAAGTTGTAAACTTATAACTTCAAGAAATAGAATTTGTTTGTTAATTTAGAATCAGAAACTACAATTAAAAAAAAACTATTAGCATACCTATTTGGATATTCCTAACTATTTTACTAAACTATAAGTTAAAAGTTAAGCACAAACAAACACCCTCTGTCCCTCAAGACTCTTTTAAGGGGCAATGACTGGTTAAAGTTAGTCCAATTTCCGGAGCAATGGCAACAATAACACTTAATAGACCATGGTAAACATAAAAATATCCCAAAAAGGGTTGTGTCAGTGGGCTGAAGCAGTCAATAACTTCAAACTGGCGAGCTGGAGCCTAATTACTCTCTGGGAATGTGCATGCACATATGCTCTTGGAGGATATGTATGCAAGTATAATCTTGAAATCGCTTATTCTTACCATACAAACACGGAACAGATCACATAAACCTTTTCAAAAATATCTCAAAATACAGTGTTCTTCAGATTGCTTTCTCCAATACAAGAAAAATTCAATAAAAGGAAACTTGAGTGTTGCCTTGCAACTCATTTTAGAGAGTCTGAATGTGTAACTTAAGATGGTAACCTGGTTAGAGAGGTTGAGATCTCTCACATTTCACAAGAAAATTTTCTCTGAAAACCAAGAATTAATTTCACAAGGATATCTTATTGTGTTATCTTTTAAAATAAACAATTACAAATTAATTACTCCAAAGTTGACTCACTTTTAAGGGCATTTCACCCATTAAAAGTTGACACCAAACTAAGCCCCATAAAAAAAAAAAAAGACAAGAAAATACTAGGTGAATCTAAAAAATGGAAACTCCACTTAAGATCTAATTTGCCCATAAGTAGCACAGTCATGGATATGGAGCTGGCTGTGGCAATAAGAAATATACTTCTTATACAAGAAACACATTTAAGTAGATAACTTTGATTAATGCTCCAAATTCACAATGAGAAAGATGAATCTCAATAAACATTTTTTAACAATTTATTATGTCCGTTATCATTGCTGGATTAATATTAGTATTCACATCAAGTAGGGTTCAATATATTCCCCAGTCCCCACTCATATTGTAGCAGAACTTTGACATGGATAGCCCTTGCATCCATCCACTATGAAACACAGGAAAGGTTTCAATAAACACAATTCCACCAGGTTAGGAGGTATTTTAACAATGAAAAGGCGCTTGAGCATGCAACTAAGATGCTGATGCCATCAAATTTTCAGAGTAAGTACCACAAATAAATGCCCTTTTCAGAATTGAATGCTACCTTCTCAAGTGGATAAGCTATTTTACCACATGTTGCACATTTTTCTTGTGTCCCAGAAAACATGGTGGCAGCTTTGCTAGGTGACCTTGTCTGGAATTGGACAAAGTAATGAGAATCAGGAGCAACATTTTACATAGCTTAAGCAAAACTTTCAACTTCTAAGGTCATAGAGAAATTTACCAACTCCGGAGTTGACTTCTCAGCCAATTTTGCGGTTGCTGAAAATGAAACACTTTCGAGATTAATAAGTCAAAACCAAAGTCTTCCAAACCTATACATAATTGGAGAAAATTCAAAGACGTACGCGATTGGAAGTTCTTGTTGAAACTACCCGTCTCTTTGAAGAGCTGCTCAAAATGAGGCTTACAGTAGAGAACACCTTCCATTGAGGAGTAATTGCTCAGCTGAAAACAAATTCACCAGATCAATCAACTGACATTACAAACATTTATCCAAAATCTCACCAGATGCATCTTAGTTAGCACGATCTGGATTAATGTCCTGAACAAAAAATGCTCCACGAGTTCACAAAAATGCTTATACCATATTGTGGCAAAACTATCATTGGTTCACCCATCATCTTTATTGACAAAGAGATCTCGACAAAAGTAGTAACAAATAATTCTTTACAAAATAATATCTTCTAATCTTAACCAGAAATGTGTGCATAATGACAAGCATCAATCTGAATAGGTGGCTGTCTGAAAGAGGAATCTATTTTTGATACAGTTGATCTTATAAAGTCGTTTTTTGAGTCTATTTTTAATAGAGTTGATTTCATAGAGTTGTTGTCTTTGGATTTTTGTTAATGTTTCTTCTAACCTCCTTTTTGTGGAGCGCGACAAGCGCATGAAATCCTTTAATGCCTCTTTTATAAAATATTACTTATCAGAAAAATCCAGATATATCAGAAACTACATGAACAAAACATAGAACAATAAAACCATGAATATGCAGGTACCTTGAGAGTCCCTTTGCAGTGACTACACCTAAAGCATGACTTATGATAAGAAACTCCATCAGCAGACAACAGCTCAACCGGATAAACTGTCTTTTCGCAGGCCTTGCACTTCTGTTGTGTGCCGGTGAAAGACATGGTTTTGAGTTTATCTCTGCAGATCTGATGACTCCACTTGTCGGTCTCGCGCCTTTTCTGCTTCGATTTGCTTCTCAAACTACCGTAGAACCTTGAAGCGTGCAAATAGCAAGGAAAATCAATGTCAAGCGACGAACTATTCAATCGAAATACCTGATGTGAAACAAAAGCGGACGAGTCATTGATCTCTCTTTGGTCTCCATCAGATTGAAAAATACAAATTGGTCCAATAATTACAACAATGCGAACACGAATTCGTTGAGATCTGGTTCGAAATACGATGCTTTAACTACAATTCAACAGGTCAAAGATGCGTACCTCGGGATTTTGAGAAATCGTTGGAGATAAGATCTGTTGATCAAAGTCAAAAATGAGAGCCGAAGACGATCACGGAAGCGGAAATGGAGATCTTTTACGGCGACAGTATGCGTCTGTTTGTGTATTTATAGAGAGATGGGGAATGCAGAAAGGAGGCTTTTCTTGCAGGAAGCGGATGCAGCGTACGAGCAAAGTGGATGATGACATGGATATAGGAGGAGAATACCAAGCGATGTTTGGCTGCTTCAAAATGAACACATTTTTACCGAATGCCATACAATAAGACACCTGTATAATGTACAATTATATACCTGTATAATGTATAAATATTTACATTGATATATATATATATATATATATATATATATATACCCGCCAGATAAAATAAATTTGAATAAATTACAATAACAATATTATAATATATATTAATTATTTAAACA
>JAULJZ010000018.1:3472654-3482820 GCA_032270985.1 Heliamphora pulchella | reverse complement strand
AGTGCTTTGAAGCAAGATCGACTTGTTTTGGTTTTTTTTATATATATAATTTTTTACGTTCGGAATGGTCTTAGTGATGCTCTCCTTTTCATAAATGTTGCCTTTGCTGAAATTGTTGACGGCAACCCGATTGGAATTGACCCATCAGGATCTTGTTGGGTTGCTATAAAGAAAGGTCTATGCAACTTGTTTGACAATTTCTCGCTTGGCTGTTTTCTTGGCATGGGTCTTGATATGTTTCTTGTGCATAGTTGTGTTTTTCTTAAAGACTTTCTTGGCCGCTTTAACCGGAGTTGCCTTTCTGCAATCTGACTTGGTGGCCTTTGTGGCAACTAAAGATTGAAGCGAATTTTGAGGCAACCGGCTGAATAGTTAATTTGAGCGATTAAGGTGATTGTCACACAGGAACCATTATAGAACAATTTGGGGCTTTAGTTAATTGACTAAGATATAGCAAACTGAAAGAAAAATCAGGAACAGAAAAACGAGAGGATACAGGAAGAGTCAGACAAGGATGAAGAACACCCTGCCAATGGGGCGAGATAACTCGTCAGCTAAGGCAATATATGATGCTAAGTACGATTCGAATTAGAAAATAAGGATTGATTATCAAACATATGGGAACTGGCTCCAAAATCATTGACATATGATGGAGACAAAATAGTGGCACATGCAACATTACCCGAATCCGTTAAAGTAGCTGTGAAAGAGGAAGGATAAATTGTATGTAAAGTCAGAACAACCTCACTAAGCTGAGCAGTGAGTGCATCATGAGAATCGGGAATATGAGCCACCTAACTAGAGGGTGCTAAAGTGATGGAAGGTTGGAGCTGTAAGTTCACGTCAATGACTTGATTGATGAGCATAGCTGGGTTTATCATGCTTTTTCTAACATTAGGGTTCTATATAATTAGTACCACTACAATTATCACACTTTCTATCACCATGGGTACTTGAACGATCACCATCCCGTGATCTATTATAGTTACTACGAATTCCACAACCACTATGAGGACCACTATGAGGACCACTATGAACATTGTTGCAACTTCCACCACTAGAAACTAAAGTTGAAAAGTCTGAAATAGGGATCAAAGAACAAGGAGTTGCAGACGATTAGCCCAAGGAAGAACGTAATAACCGAGAATATGCATTAGTGGCCGTGAGCAATGTCTCACTTGCAAAAATATGATCTTTCAACCCCCGCGGCTTAGGATCCAAACCAGATAATTGAGATACCACCATAAAATCCTCCCAATAGTGCGTATGCTGGATTAAATCAGAGGTAAAAGGAAGATGTTGCAAAAACTGATCCCAAAGTCTCTTCAGAGTTAAGACTACTATAGTATTCAGCTAGAGGCTTACTAGACTGCTGAGTGGTAAACAATTGCTCATAAAATTTATAAACTTGCGAAACATTACTCTAATTTGAGAAGAATCAGCAAGAGAGTCCCATATCTTCTTTTGATGTATCACAAAATTCTACGGTAGTGGTAATATGAGGCTCCAAATTGTGTCACTACCAACCCATAACAATTGAATATGTATTTCCCAATATGTAAATTTAGAATCGCCATGCATAGGAGAAGCATCAGTAATATAACTCAATTGCTTCTTTCCCTTTGAGAAAAACTTTGAACGTGTGAGTTCATGTCAAATAATTAAGTCCCAAATAATTAAGTCCATTTAGACGCTTAGACGTAATACATCTTGGCATATCATCTTTCAAAACCAATTTATCCTAAGCCATAGCAAAAGGAAAACAAGCCCAGCAACAAAAAACTTCCAGCACGAAGCTGTGATAGCCTAACTTGAAGCCAAAGGGACCAAAACCAAGCACACATGAAGCTGTGACAGCCTAAATTGAAGGCAAAGGGAACAGAATCAACAACACTTAAAGCACACTCGAACTGATTTGCAGACAACACCCTTCACAGGAAAGAAAAAAACGATGCCAAAACAAGGGGCCAACTGATTTTTGTATAAATTGAAGAGCCAAATTGATGTAAAACACAAAATCAACACCAAATATAACCCACACAAGGAATTTCGGCACCTATAAGAAGGGTTCCAAGCATCGAAAACACTAGAATCTGGCACCAAATTGAAGATCTATGAGAACAATCGTCAATTGCAAAAAAAAAAAAACAAACAAAAGTATAGAAGAGGCTCTAGACAAGTCCAAAAATTTTCATGCTGACATCAGCAGTTCTGTTTGTTGAAAAAATCCTTGATTATCAAATGTATCGACCAAACACGTTCAAATGCTCTGATACCAAGTTAGAATGCAAAGGGTTAAGAGTTTAGGGTTAATGAAGAAAAAGAGAAAGGGAGGAGAAGGAAAATAAGAGAATAGGGTTTAGGGAACTTAATTATCCTTGGCTTTTAAGAGGTTTAGTTTTTTTTTTTAAAAAAAAAAATAAGAAGAAGAAGAAGAAAAAAAGTTAGATTGTTTGGGATAAATTGTTTAAGGTAACTTTTTTATTTTTTTCTTTTATCGAAATGTCTAAAATATCCTTATTTTTTGCTTTTAAGCTAGAATATTTGAGATGGTGGCATGACTTTTTTGTTTTTGTGAGTAGAGTTAACTTTTTAATTAATGGTATTATAGTCATTTTTTACTCAAAAAAAAAAGTTTAAGCGTTTGGGATGTGTATAGACAATTTTATTTGAAAAACAAGTGAGAAAAATTAGTAGGCTTTTTAGAGATGCCAAACACTACGGGGTTTTTTTTTTTGTGCAAAATCCAACTTTTTTGAGATGCCAAACAAGGGTTTAGTCTACCTCCCCTCACATCTATTTATATAAAACACATCACGACACAATTACAATAATACCCTTTAGACAAAAAATAAATACTGTTAACATGTTTATTGTTCTTTTGAAGTTAGAGGATGTGGTAACATCATCAACAAGTAGAAGCATAATAATGTTTTCTGCTTATGTTACAATTTATGCTAAAATCGTAAGGCAAGTTCTTTTGTTTATTGTTCTATTTCAATTGCTTTTTTAATACAATAGTAACATTGATTTGCAGGCGGTTGGCGTAAATTGCAATTAATCGCCAATGCAAGAGTTCCCATTCTAAAGTTCGAGAGCAACTACCTGAACATCTCTTGTGATGTCTCAATCAATAATCTGAATGGCCAAATGAAATCCAAGTTATTGTTTTGGATCAATGAGATTGATGGACGTTTCCGCAATATGGTTCTACTGGCATGTTCTTAAAGCAAAGCCACAGATGATGTTGTGGGGAAACTGAGCACTAATTTGTTGTATGGATTCTTGCATGCAGGTCAAGGAATGGGCCAAAGCACATGGTATCAATGATTCAAAGTCTGGAACTTTAAATTCATACTCTCTCAGCTTGCTTATTATCTTTCATTTTCAGGTGATTTTGCCCTTAATCGTAGTGGTAGCGATTGATTCCTTCTTGTTTTTGCTTTGTTGTTGTTGATGATGATGATGATGATGATGATGCTGCTGCTATTGTACATTTTAAATTAAGAGTATGGTTAGGAGTCTTCTTTATGCTTCATCTACTGGAAAGATTCTAAGAACTTTGACCGGGACTACTCTGCTGCAATTGATTATACAACTTGTAAACTTTTCTACGAGAAAACATTGTGATTAGTGAAACATCCAATCATATTAATGCCTGCTTCGGGTGATCCTTAGTTAATATTTTATCTTTAATTGAACACACGATTACTAGTATTCCCTACCCATATTTCCTACCCATTAAATAATTTCTCCATTATTACAGAAAGAGACCTACAATATAATTTATTTGGGCAGGGGGCAATGTCAGCCGCATATCTTGCAAAATGGACCAACCATTGATGTGCACCCAAAGCCCAACTGATTATGACTGTTCAATTTCAATAATATATGTGTCGATGTTATAATGATTATAGCACACTCCATATATGTGTCATTTTGCAACTATGAAATCCTACCCTGGCCTACATTTTCTAGCAGTCTAGCTTAATGTCATCTTCTGTGCTCGTTTGTGTTTCATCCTTTCATGTCCTTCAATTATCCATGTTTAACTTCTGGCTTGGAGCAGCCTGGATTTCACCTTTTCTTCTTTATGGTTCTATTTTTTCTTTTCTTGCAGACGTGTGTACCTGCGCTTTTACCTCCTCTTAAAGAAATCTACCCTGGAAATATGGTTGATGACCTTACGGGTACTTATCCTCTCCCTCTCCCCTCTCTATTTCTCTATCTTCATTGCATTCTCCTCATTTGGTAAAGATGTGTGAATGTTACATTTTATTGTTATTCCAATTCATAATTAGTGTAGATGCCGAGTCAAAGTGCCCGATGGATGATATAGTCTTTCCATTGCATTATGATTGCATTAGGTTTTGACGAAACTATTGTCTTGTCTTTTAAGGTCTAGTAGGGTTCTCTCTCTCTCTCTCTCTCTCTCTCTCTCTCTGGGTACTTTTTAACATAAAGCAGTGTTGTCTGGTAACTAATTGAAGTGCATGCTTGAGGCTTCAATTTCCACATCCTGGGAATTCTGTTAGAACTATTCTATGAGCAGGGTCTTGATCTCCATAATTTTGGTATAGAAAGCTTGAATTGTAGCAGAAAATGAGATCTATGAAAACTTTTTGCATGTTGATCCATTTTATTAGGGACGAAGATCAGGAGATGCAAAATGTGGTTAGAATCTGTCCAAAGAAGTTGCAATTCTATGGTTACACGACCTGGCAGAATTTACTGTTATTGAATAAGATAGCATTGGTATTGTAGGTCAAATGTCATTCTTGATGTACTATAGTTGATTAAAGCTGTACAATCAAATAAGGTTTGCATTTCGTGTGGCTTGTAGTTGAAGAAACTTAGTTGTCATCGCATGAAGGTTGTGGAGGCCAAGTGTAAATACATTTATATAATAGGAGGGTAGTCGGAGCAATTTATCTGAAAGATATGATGTGGGATCTTTTGGAATCCTGAACTCAGAGCACACTCCAATTAGATTGTCCAGAAACGCCAAGGGAGTTGATTGGTAGTTCTCCTAATCTGGGGTTTTATGGGATGTTTGATAAATAAAATTATATAGAAAGAAATGGCATTATGGGAATGCGACTCGTGTATAGAAAGGGAAAAAATAAAAAGGCCCCAAACACCTCCATGTGGATCAAAAAGTTCCATAATATGTGTAGTATCAAGTGAGGGATTACACTCCCTTGACTCCAACTGTGTAGCAAAAAATCTCCTAAGCTTATACAAAGGGAAGAAGACACCAAATAGTCTACAAAGACAACAAAAGGGGAAGAAGACACGAGCAATAAATATTAAATTAGTAGACCCCTGCCTTTTTGGGTAGGTGGTAACTGACTGACTATCAATCTAAAATTTCAGGGTTTAGTCACCTTGTTTCTTATTGTGGGAAAAAAAAAAAGAGAAAACAATCCTCCATTGGAAATAGCACATTAAAAGTGAACTACTCTAGAATATTCACTCATTTCAAAAGCAATATCTAAAAAACCTGACCAAAAAACTTGAATGAGTGAAAATAATTACAGACTTTACATTGTCGGAGTCGGCTAAAAAATTTAATGTAAAAAAAACATCACAGATGTTTAGGTAGAAAAAACATCCTTCTAGAAATCTTAGCCCTTGATTTGTATTTATCCTAATCATCAATTAAAACCTGACTAATAGAATTTTATGGAGAAAAATGAAAATTAAACCTTGTTGGCCCACTCCCTAAAGATTTCAGTGAAGAATATCTGGATACACGGGGGTCTGCGACCCCTGGGTACTGAAGGCGTCCTTGGAATAATCTCGTAGTTCTCACGGAGTGAAGATATGGGGTTGGTCCTTGGTACATGGATTTTTCTTCCTTTTGCCACATTTTGCTCAAGGAGTAGAAAGAGAGAGAGAGAGAGAGAGAGAGAGAGAGAGAGAGAGAGATCAGGAAGCCCTAGAAGAACTGCTGACTCCAACTACCGTTCATGTACAATCCATACTAGATCTGACAAACTGCCATAGAGGGGGCTGGGAGTTGAACTCCCGTGGTAAATGTGGGCATAGAAAGACCTGCCCACTAGGACAGCCCTAACACTTTGGATAGTCGTTTTAGTATTTACTGTCACTTCACAAATCATAAAAATATGTGATATTAGATTGAGACAAACTATCTGTACTGTCTCAAAATTTTATGGAGACAAAAACTCCATTGCAGTAATTTAGAAAGCATGCCATTGATATCTAAAGTAACTTCTATGCTGGCACACTCATGTTTCATCGTTCTTTTAGGTATACACAACTAACACATAATTCTAAGGTAGTAGATTAAACAATAAATGCAACGTTGCATGATTGCATCATAAGGACAACATACTAAGCTATATGAGTGTCTTCTGGTGTTGATAGAATTGCTAACAAAAAGGCTCGGCTATATTTTGTCGAATATGCTCTATGCAGGTGTGAGGGCTGTTGCAGAGAGACAAATTGAAGAAATATGCGCTGAGAATATAACCAAGTTTAGATCGGATAAGTCCAGAAACAGAAATCGAAGTTCTTTGTCTGAGCTTTTCATTTCATTCCTTGCAAAAGTGAGTACTTATTTCACAATTCTTTCCTTTACAAGCCAATTTATATCTATGCAATCAGCTTATGTTGGCTGCTCAAGTTCTATCTAAAATACAATGGATTTTGTTTCCAATATTTGATTCATAAGTGCATTCTGACCCAAAAGGGATTGGTTTTCCCCATTCTGTGGATGGGGATGGCTATGAGGAACTATGGAACATTTAAATAGACGGTTTAGTCATTTTAGCTAGAATAATCAATACTTTCTTCTCCTTTTTTCTTTTGCAGTTTTCTGACATCAGATCAAGGGCCTTAGAAGAAGGAATCTGCCCATATACTGGACAATGGGAACATATTGATAGCAATATGAGATGGCTGCCCAAAACTTATGCACTATTTGTATATCGCATTCTCCTCCTCCCTCCCCCGCTCCCCAAAAACAAAAAAAACAAAAAAAAAAGCACTAAGGTGGTGTTGTACCTTTTTGCTGTAATAAATTAACAAAACACGAATTTTATTATTTGAAGTTATAAGTTTACGGTTTTAACGAAAACTCTTGAACTTTTGCTTATCATAATCCTAATTTTTTCAGTTATAATTTATAAGTTCATTCCACTAGACCAAACATCCTCTACAATTAACTTATTTTGTGCGGCAGAGCTAATTTTTATAGCTATTGGCGGTGTAGGTTGAGGATCCTTTTGAGCAGCCAGCTAATACTGCCAGGACTGTTGGCAGCAGGCAACTAACAAGGATATCGGAAGCATTTCAGACAACCCACCATATACTTATCACAGGCAATCAGAATCAGAGTTCTCTCATTGCAACCCTAGTCCGGCCACATGTTTTGCAATTTTTTGCCAGAACACCTAATAACCCTAGCAGCTTCAGCAGCACTCGTCCTCAGATGCATAGGGCACTGCACACCCCCTCACAAGTGCAACATCAGGTTCACCGGGCACCGCACACCCCCTCACAAGTGCAACATCAGGTTCAAAATACGAGGGTCAATACGCGTCACGACAATACAACATTGCACGGACAAGTTAATGCATCTCATGGTCGAGGTCCACAAATCTGGAGACCAAGGTCTGATAGATAAACAGTGTCACATGAGCCATTTTTTAACTACCTAGTACTTGTTGATTTGTGACCTTTTTGGCAAATTAAAATGAAATGAGAACATTCTCTGTTTCACATTAATTTTGTTTTTGCCCTGGGATTGGGATACCAAACGCTCTGTAATGGGAAAGTTGATATAGCATTACATATGCCATAGCATCGAAGGAAAGTTGTATAAGTACATTGGCTCGATGCTACGGAAAGACAAATTGAAGTTGTTTGAATCCTAAGGGCTTGTTTTATGTTCTCTGATTTGAAGAACCCAGTGCACAAAAATACGGCGTGATCTTCTATACATGTAAAAAATGATGGTCAACAATACAAGCACAAAAGAGAAAAATCACAGAATATTTGCAAGTGCTTTCTGTTGAATTCAAGTGAAAAGTGTAAAGAATATAGAAAGCCTGCATGTACTATCATCCTATACCGGTAGCCAAATGTGCCTGTGCTATATTATGCTATACACGAAAAGCCGCCTCATTGGGCTCGATCTGTTGAAAAATTTGACCTATGCACTGTCCAAGTAGTCAGATTCCAGCAAACGCCTCATTCCCTATTCAATGTGTAGCTGCTAGATTTGAAAGAGCATCCTCTCTCCACAATATTTCAAAACTGCTTGATCACCGTTTGACAACACGCGAGATAACATGTTCCCATTTGGTTTACATCCCATTACTTCAAGCCCGTAACATGCGTTTATCACATGTAAGGATCCTATAACTTGCGTGGGGGCCCTCAGACGTGTCTCGCAATGACATGTGCCAACCCATGGCTTTCCCAATTTCTTGAAGTTCATCCATGACAGCAAGCGAATCACGGATGTATACGCGTCCACCAGGTCTTAGTATTCGATCCATTTCAAGCATAATGCTAGAGATATTGCACCTGATAGAAGGAAGTCAAAAAACTGTGTTAAACCAAATGGTGCCGAAATATTCAAACTTGTACAAGGGTGAACAAGATAACTGAGAAACCAGCAGAGTACTATCTGGCTGGTGATTTTGAAAAGGGCGTAGAGCGTACCTTTTTCGTTCGATAGAGAAGAGGCCAGCGGCATGCAATAAATCATAGGTTCTTGGGTACGTGTCAAAGGGCTCACACCTGGGAAAGTTAATACGACTTGTAAAACATTGTCCATTGAAATTCAGTTTGATCAACAGTCACACTTACTGATATTCTAGAGAAGTCCAAACTACAACATGACAGATTCATGTTTTTATGGATGAGTTAGACAACAATACTAAAAGTAAGGATGCATGGCCCAATATGTTATGCTTCATGAAAGAGGAACCCAAAATCTATTTTTCTTTCCTTGCACTTGGGGGAGGTGGGGGAGGGAGAGAAAATGGTCAAGAGTAATGTGGAGTAACCACCAACTAAAATCACGACTAGAAGAAAAACTAAAATTTAAAAATTAGGCAAAGATGCCTAATTCATACCAATCATGCATAACTCCTAGAAGCCCACGATCGTAGATAACAGGCAAGGTGTTTGGACCACTAACAGGAACAACATTTAGAACCCAGCAATCAAGTCGATGTTCGATTAACGCTGCTGCAAATCTGTCAAAACCAATAAAGTGAACATTAACAACCATTCACAGTAAAATCTAGCAATAGCACAACGTAACAGGCTAACAGCAAAGTTAACTTATATAGATAACTACTCTGGTATAACGAGGAAAAAAGAACAAAAGAAAGAAGATTGAATACCCTCCAAAACCAGCTCTCATGTCCAGAACATTTCTCAGTTTAAACTTTTTCCAGTGTAAAGCATGAACATAACTTCCTATTATTTCATTCCAGTATTTTGATTCTGCCCTGAAGAGCTCTCTTCTGGATATGTAGGCATCCATTTGTATGCTCTGGAGCCTGTCAGGAGGACTATGAAGACGTGAAGGCCATGTGGTAACATTTGCACCGGCCCCATCCTCAGGTAATCGAGTAATACATGCCCTCAGATCAACGTACCTAATGTAAAAGAAGGAAAATTAAGAGTGATTCAATTGTTTAGGGCATCAATAAAAAAAGGCATGGCACTGAAAATGCAGATTTAACCCAATATTGACTGATCAATCACTATGCCCTATGGAGTCAGAATGCATCAACCAATGGTTTAACCTCAGGCCTCAGCTTTGTGGCATCAACAGATAAACCAAACCAAAGTACGCATTTTTTGTCCCAAACATTTGGGGCTTTGTGGCATTAACAAACAAATAAAAATATTCGTGGCATCAACCAATGGTTTAACCTCAGGCCTCAGCTACCTGAACTATTTGCTTTTTGCGAGACCAACACACCCCCCCCCCCCCCCCCAACAATACCTGGGGCGGTCCAATGAAAAAAGATAACAATTAAAAAAAAACGTATCTAGAATGTTAATGTTGCTAGATCCAGTAATTCAACAATGCAGGAGTCTATCATACTAATAAATAACAAATATATATATATATATATATTACTGTGAGAGAAGATTTTCTTCAAGAACCAGAA
>JAULJZ010000018.1:3460658-3472554 GCA_032270985.1 Heliamphora pulchella | reverse complement strand
GGTTGCCCCTGTCGGAGAACCTTTCTATGTCTGTGTTTTCATCTTCTGTAACCACACAATTAGGATACAAATAAGATCTAGACACTTAAATCACAAAGAATTATGCAACTATACATCTTAAAATCATCTTAGCAGGAAGACAGACTGATGACGAGTCAAACTGAGTTTTATGCATTCACGGAAAACCATGCATACAAAGGTTGATATCAATAAATAAATCATTATCTATTAAGAAAACTGAGGGGGGAAAAGAAGACAAGAAAAGATTGCATAAGAAGAAAGAAACATGTTTTTTTGAATGTACAAGAATTACAACTGGAAATTCGAGCATGGTCAGCCTTGTGAAAATTTTAGAAACAAAAATTGCCACTGTCGATGGCGTAGAAGATTGATTTTTCTTCATAAAAAAAGGTAGAGGTTTGAACATTAAATTAGAATCTGCCATGCCACGATACTCAATTAGGTAAGAGGATGACAAGAAGCCCATTATTTGAAAGTAGCGACATTTATCAATCACCAATAAATATTCTAAAATGATCCAATAAGTCATCTTTGAACATCCAAATTCAAAAACATGAACCAAAGCCTGCAATTCCAAGCTATCAAGAACAGCATTCTCATTCCTGAAGCGAAGTGTTGCCGGTCTCTATCTATTCTTGAAATTTTATATCTTAATATGCAATAATAACTTCAAATTATTGAGTTCTTACTATTTGGGACTTCGGACTTAAGATAATAAGCAGAGGAACTCCAAAACTTTTGCAATCTTGTACTCCAAACTACCAAAGCGATTTCTTCATTCACTCCTTCAGCATCAGGGAAGTTTTCAATTTCCTGCAATAACTCAGAAAAAGCAATACACATAGCAACTACGTCTGGGTAAAGACAAACCATATTATGTTAATAATACAACGAAAATCCAAACAAATGCATAATATGCCAACATCTATCAATCAACAATAATAATGAACATCCTCCAAGGCATATAATGATGCTTTGGTCGGTTAAACAGAACTTGTCCCATTACTCAAATCAACTTTTCTAACACCAACATGTTGCAAGGGTTTGGAGACCAAATGGAAGTAACATGAACCCTTTCCCCTGTTCCATATTTGAGAATCTTTTGCACTCTCTTTGGACTTGGTAAAAGAGAGAACCCCGCTGCTACATCAAGTTACCTTTTCTACCATACTCTACGAATTTAGTTGCAGTACTGCAGTCAGGATATATACAAACCATATACATACATAAATATTCACATATTGCTGCGCTAGATAAATTATGATGAAAAAAGAGATGAATACAATAAAAGTTCAACAACAAACGTCCACTGTCAAAAACTCGGGGCTCATTTCTTGTAGTCGACAAGAATTGTAATGCTATAATTGTTCCATGGTTTTTGGTAAAACTCAACCCCAAAAATTAGTTGTTGAGGTGAGGGTGCACTCACGCCTATATACTACATATTATTTTTGTACTCAGGCGACATGGAACTTCGCTTCATACCCTCCTTCATGAGCAGCGTGCTCACTTGGCAACACTTGCCACGTGCAGATCAGGAGCACACACCCTATCCATCCTTGGTACTCCAACTTTGATACCATGTTACACAGTTTCGGATAGAACCCCAACCCTAGGTGAGAGTGCCCTCACGTTTATATACCACACATTACTTTTGTACTTATACAATATGGGACTTTATTTCACAATAACATTTTTTTTATAAAATAAAAGCATTACAATGAACACCGAACGTAATGCTATAAAAAATCAATTGTAATGCTATACACCTTCGGTGAAGCAATAAAGACGAATATTGTGGCCAACGGGGACTGACAAAGCCTTTAAAACAGAAAAAAAAAACAAACAAAACAAAACAAAATATTCAGGTATGCATCAAGCTTCCAACTTATTGCTGCAATACATAAAATATGAACCTATGTATCATATAATTCGTACCTAAAAATATTATTTTTTAACTGTAGAATCATAGAATGCATAAACACCGATCTTTCACCTTCATTTATAATGCAAGATTGCAATCAAATCTATCATTACCAAAAAAAAAATATTATTACTTTTAACCATAGAATCATAATTTCATGTGGGGAGATCAAGTTAGGGAGTTCTGCAGAATCAATAAAAAAGCAAGCTGAATGAATGAAGACAACAATGATGAAAGGGAAAATGTACCAATAAGATGGAGACTCAGTTACCGGAAATAACACAAATGGCTCTTGCTTGGCAGCACCGAAGCCGCCGCCGCGGCCATATCCACGGCCACGTCCCCGTCCTCTAAACGCCATCTACAAAGCCACAAAACTAAGGTCACATTTTTGTAAGTAAACTAACGAATTGCCAGTGCCTAATGGCACTTTTCAATACAATCTGATATCAAGATTAATTCTGAACAACAATTAATAACAAAATGATTACTAAGAGCAACAAAATATTGAAAAACTTACTCTGGCAAAAAAAATAAAAATAACACACGAATAGGATTTTTCATTTTTACTGTTCCTAAGAACCCAAAGATTGAAATAGGTTAACAAATAAATTGTTAGAATGTGAAAAATATTGTACAACATGGGAATAACATTAACCAAACTGGGAATGCAATTTTGGGTTCCATCGCTACAGTTTGGAATCTCAGGTTCCACAATCCCAGCACTTACAAAACAAATTGTTTGGATAATAAACTCATACTATCCAAAACCAAAAGAAACACAAAAAATAGAAAATAGAAAATAGAAAATAGAAAATTTAATGTTATTAGTAACCACTCTTTAGAAAAATACAAAGTTTAAGGTAAAAAAATGATGAAGAAATAGAACCATAAATATTGCTTCACAACAGATATAGCCACGGAATCACAATCTAAATCAATTAGCCTTGGTTGGGGTTCCAAACAGATATAGCCATGTGATCCCAACTAAAACCATTATTGCTTCACAATCACAACTATTATAATTTTTGGTTACCTTTAATCTTTGGAAATTATTATACCAAAAAAGGTCTTTAACGCAGAGAGAGAGAGAGAGAGAGAGAGAGAGAGAGAGATTATCATTCATATAAACCCAAACCCACCCAGATCCATAGCTTCCTCTCCCAACTAATTGGCAAAATACCAGAATGTGCCCTACCCTGTCCTCACCTACCTGGTTAGCTTCCTCTATTCCAAATGCAACTTCTTCGTGTATATATTATTGAAAATTAAACTGATTCAAATAAAAGCAAAATAACTACAACAACGTGAGAGAGAGAGATAGTTAACCTATTTCAAAACCAAAATGGTTGCGAAAGTGGACAGGGGGTGACGATGGACGGTTAATTGATTTAGATTAACCGTAAAACGAAAAGGCACAGTAAAACAACACTGTATTGAAATAGAGAAAAAAAAAAAAAAACGAAACAGGGTATTGCCGAGAAAAATAATAGACAGAAAATAAATCCAAAACAAATCCATGAATATAAAGAATACACAGATACATACATAGATCAAGAAGGATTGCTTCTTCCGACGACGACGACGACGACGACGGTGCAATGTGGTGGCAGCGCGATGACGACAGCGGTGGTGCAGCTATAGCGGCGGTGCGGCGACGACGGAGATGTGGCGACAACGGCGGTGATGACGGTGCGGCGGCGACGGCGGAGGGGGAGAGGGGCTACAACAGAGAGAAAAAAGTAGAAACCTATGGTTGGGGGAAAATGGCCAAGAAAGTGAAGAGGGAGAGAGAGGGCCAGGAAAGTGAAGAAATAGCATTTGATTTTCTCGGGAGGTGCGGGCAGATGAAAAAATGGGTAATTTCAAAATAATCTCAACCCTAAAATTAGTGACAGTAAGCGTTCGTTAGAAGCTTTAAGCCGGCCTTTTAATTTTAACTTACTTTAAATTAAAAAATTAAAAGTTCATTTAATTAAAAAATTAGTAACTTTTAAATTGTTAAAAAAAACCAAATTAATCGAATGTAAAATTTTAAAACTACCCTTCAATTTAAACGAGATTTTGTCAAAAAACCAAAATGCTAAATGGTTAAATTGAAAATTATTATTAAAAAAGTTAAAAAATTAAAAAATCAATAAGGTAAAAACTGGGATTGAAAAACGAGTTTTTTTAACTTTTTAGATGGTAAGCCAAAAGGTTAAAAAATCTAAAAAACTAAGTTTAAGCTGATTTGCCAAACAAGCACCAAATCTCAACTATTTATACATTAAAAGAGAATTTATATTTATACATTTTAAAAACATTGACGTAATTTATTATATTTATATCTATACTATTATTCTATAGTATTATCTATACTAATATAAAAAGACAACACATGAGTTTAATGAATTTTTTTTAATTGTCCAAATTACTCTAAAACTAATTTTATAATTCTTATATTTTTTGATTTCCTTTCAAACGGTTAAATGTTAAAATTATAATAAAATTACTCACGGATGTTTCAAAAACTACTATCGGCAAAATGTTTCAAAAACTACCCACGTTGTCGATGGTTGAGGCAATTTTCAATCCCTATAGACATGTTGCCGAACTCGAAGAAAATGCAAATTTTGTAATTAAAGAGTTTCAAAGTCGTGACTAAAGTTTGGAACTTTTGCTTTCCTCATACTCTATTTTTTTACTAAAGTTTGGAACTTTTGCTTTTACTTTTCTCATACTTTATTTTTTGAACTTTTGCCATATATATTTAAGGATGCTGATATTGGCATAGAAGTTGAAAAATTTTGGGCAACAGAAAAAAGTTTGGAACTGCATTATTAAGGTTATATCTCAATTTTGTTAGCTATAAGATTGCATAATGTGTATAATATACTAAATACTTTTTTTTTTACTTACAAATTATTGATTTTTGATTATTTTCTATTTTTACAATTTCTATTCAAAGTGCATATGGTATGTTACATAACTTTTATTATTGATAAAAAAAATTATCAAAAAGTTAATAGGTAATAGTTTAATTAATTACAATGATTGGGTGGCATGTTACATAACTTTTATAATTAAAAAAATTATCAAATAGTTAATCGAACTATAAATGCCTAAAAAAATTTATCAATAGTTTAATTTATTACATTGATCGGGCTAAGAAACTAATTCTCAAATTATATAAAATAATTGGTTTTGTCATGTGTAAAATTACTAAGTATAACCCGTGTTTAAATGCACTATTACTATTTTTTAAATCATTCAATGGCTTACAACAATGACTGAAATTATAAGGGATAAAAAATGTTAAAAAAAATAGCAGTTGTAGATCAATAGATTGTTTAAATACTCGAATTAAATAATAACAAATCAATTAAAAAATATACAATAATCACATCCTAATTTGTAGTTATACTAAAATTAAATAATAACTGATTAAAAGACAAAAATTCAAATGAACTTTGTATCACCGTTAAATTGTTTAGAAGAAATAGAAACCTTTAGATCAATAAATACATGTCACATTAACTATTGTAACTTATTATATAGATATTACTTTTATTAATTCTTAAATAAAAAATCAAATAAATAACAACTCTTTAAAAATCCTCTATATTGATTTTTGTTTTTATTAATTCTCTTTATGAAATTATTTAACTCCTTTAAATAAATTAAATGAAAATAAGTTATTTTAATTACACATATAAATAGAAAATTAAAGGAAGGTGGAAGAGGATTTCAGCAATAGGCAAATTTCTGCCATTTTAATAAATTAAATAGAAAATTTGCTTTTCATATGTGTATTTGAAAATTTTCTATGATTTTTATTCTTAGTTTGTTTTTTTTCTCCTACTATAAATATTTACAAGTATGAATGATGACATTTTGTTATTGAACAATATTTATAGGAAGTCATTACTTTTCAACTTCATTAATCAAATGATGAAACAACTTTTCGGTGTATCATAATTTTAAAAATTAATTTATTATTCAATTTTCACAAGTATTCAAATTTATTATTTCATGTGCCCATATTTTTACTACAATTAATTAATAGTGAAAGCACGCATCTTAGATAATGAATGCATAAAAGTAGTAAGTGTAATTCGAATAGATATCAAAAGTTAAACTCATTATTAAAATATTATCATTTCTTTTAAGATGTATGTATCATCATTATTAAATTTATCATTTCGTATAATTACGACATTAAATTCAAAAGAAATTAATTTCCTATAGGTGTTACTCTTTAATTTCCCATTGAATTATAGTGTTATATATTGAGTTCAACATTTTATATAAATCATTTGATGTTATAATTAGTTTTTCATTATATTATATATTATTGTGTATTATTTTATATATTTGAAATTGATGTAATTCATATATAATTTTTTTTTCAAATAAAAATTAAAATAATTAAATATTACTATATCGTTGCACACGCATCGCGTGAACCCGACTACTAATTTAAAATTGATGTCATTTACATGTAATTTTTACTTAACGAGTAATAATTAAAAATAATTAAATTTTATTATATTGTTACACACGCATCGCGTCAGCCGGCCTCTAGTAATCTATAAATAAATTGTCATGAAATGAACTATTTTAGGAATTGATTATTCTTTTTTTTAATACAAGTAAAGTTAATATCATTAAAAGTGCCGATGGATGCACGGACCAAACTATTGTTAGGGAAGGGGGGCCATGGCCCCTCAGTTTTTTGAAATAATTTGTTTATATAAATTATAAAAGAATTTATTAAAAAATAATAATGTAAAATCAAATATATAAAACTTTGTTAGTATTTGCCAAAAATATTTATAAAAATATTTTTTTTTCAACTTGAATTTAAATTTTAATATTTTTTGGATTCCTTTTGTTACGGAAAATTAGAAGGTAAAAATTGTAGACCAAATTTCTTAAAAAATAAAGACAAAACAAATTCCCCAGACAAATGATTGTGAAGGCACGGCAATTTAGATTATGTAACTCCTAGTCACAAACTTGTGATTGAACTCAATTAAATCGGTTATGGTTGTCTGATTTTTTTTAATTTTTTTTTTTGAAAAAAAGTATATGTCGTACCAAAATCTCCTTCGAAACACAAGAGTTTGTATGAAGTATAAACCAATTGAAAACCTTTTTATTTTTGTAAAATGTTGAACCAACCAAAATGTGTGTTTGTTTTAAAAGCTTGGTTCTTAGGGCCGTGACTGTAATCTTTTGGACTACTTTTTTAAATCAAATAAATTCTCGGTAGCGCATTTTTACAAAGATTTTAACCTCGTTTTGGCTTCATGATTTTTCATCTATTTGTGTTTAGGTGGCTTTGGCTGTTGTTCGTGAACTTTTTACGTGACCTAAAATTTGGAGCGTGATTTAATTTTCCTTGCTATGCATTCGTCAATTTGCTATGCATTCGTCAATTTTCTTAAGAAAACTTCATTACACTCCAAATGTTCTCTAGGAATTTTTCTTGCCCACAACACCTTAACATCATGTTTGGTTTTCACTTTTCTGGATCGAAGTTGAATGGCTGGATTTCAAAACCATGCAAAAGTGCCCTTTTGTAATCTAGTTCGCTCGGATTGGAAAGACTCATCCTCAATATTTTTGCCCATGTCTGCACAGCAGAAGAGGTTGGGGGAGGGGGAAAAGTATGCTGAAAAAGGCATACTCAACAGTCAACAACGAGTTGAAGATAGTGGAGAAGAATAGGCGCTAGGAAGGCATAAATTGTCAGCAATTGCGGATGCCATAGATGATGATTACTGCTGAAGGTGGACAACCTCAGGACAGGATCCGCCATGGACGTTGCCGAGAAGAGTGGGAAGGCTGATAGTTGCAATCAAACAAAGATTTGAGTTACTTGCTTATAGAGTTGTGTTTGATGAGGATTAGAAGGAATACACAGGAAACAGCGGAGAAAGGAAAACAACTTCTTCTTTTTTTTTTTTCCCCACCATTTTGATCTATAATTTATTGAATTTATTGAATCTTGGTTTAAACCAGAGAAAACAAAATAAAATCATGTACTTGGTAAAATTAGAAAGTGATAAATTTAATCCAATCTCATAAGTAACTCATGCAAGCTATAATTTATTCCACTGTCTAACTTGATATAAATCAAACATGTGAAAATTAATCTAACCACATTATTAATCAGACTTCATTCATAATTCTTATATTAATCTCACCCAATCTACATTGGTTTTCAGACGAGACCAATATGTCTAGTGCAATGCTTCCAGTTACCAAGAAGTGAGCATGTTCAACTTTCATTTTACTTAAAGTCCACATTTGCTTGCGGCGTTTATCATAACTTGTCACTTCTGAACACAGACAGGGATATTACGTCCTGGTATGTATCCTACTTTTTTGGAGAACTAAAGGACTTGTTTGGTGTTCTTGGATAAAATAGAAGAGATAAGTAACATTGTGGTCCCACATGTTTTTGTTAATACAATAGAAATTATAGAATGAATTATGTGTAAAGTGAAAAATTTGGTTCATATTTAGTTGTGGTAAGATGAAGAATGTGATAAGAATTGTAGAATTATTTTTTACTATTAAATAAAGAGAAAAGTTAATCAATCTGGAGCCTCATAATAATAATATCAAGGGGGCCTAGTATTATTAATATATTAATACTATGAATGAGAGATTAGCAATCCCTCGTTTACCGAATAATTAATACCGATCTCACGATACAAATGTGGGATTGTTTATCCTAAGAGACAAAAGACGAAATGGTGGGACCCCGTGTTTCTTTATCCAATACGGTACCTCCCAATCTCTCAATCCAAACATGTTGAAAGTGGCTATGTCCGGTGTGACATTCAGCTTCACAACCTGGAGAAGGCCAACACATACATGGACTATATAATGAACTAGGTTGATATTCGGCAGAAGGATATATCTTTACTCACGCAAAATTGTTACCCAAAAAGTCATGTTATGATCCCTAAACAGTTGATACATCTTCGGAACAAGGATATGAAGATATGTTAAATTGCTACCAAAAAGATCACGTTATGAAGCCAAAACAGTTGATACATTGTTCAGCATTGCAGTAGCTCTTTTTCTCTATTTCATTTCTTTCTTTTCCTTTTCCCGTTTTTTTTTTTTTTGGTAAGTAGCACAACAGTTGCCTTCATAGAGCTTGTAGTCTTTAAAATCTAAAGCTAGCATATAATGCTTAGGTATCTCATAATCTATCTAAATGCTTACATATTTAGGACAAAATTATGTTATAATGGTCAATTCTAAGGAAACTAACAGATTCGTGTGCGTCTGTTTTCGTAAATACTGACCCTTGTGGTTACTTTGACGCACAAGTGTGCACATATATTTGTCATTGTGTACAGAGTTTGTCGTAAACTCAAAAAAAAGTACTCTTTCTATAGAACCGCTAATAAGAATAAAAGTAACGTCAACAAGTTGGATATCTGGTATTACCATTTTCCAATTCACTATGCAACGCCTAACACAGTTCTTTGCAGTATATATCTGATTGCCGTTAAAAAACAACTATATCCCTACAATTCGGAGCCATAATCATACTCATGAAAGGATAATAACCTTCTAATGCGTAACCAAAACCAGAATGGCCGCAAATAAATTCCATTCACTCTTCAGTGAAAGGGTTCAAGCAAAAAGAAAGAAAAAAAATCATCAGCTTAACCCTGCTAGAGCTAGGCTAGTCTAAATTACAGAATGCTTTAGCTAAATCTTAACCGAACAATGAAATAGCATTTTTTTGCAACTGCATTTTCTGTAAATTGTGCCTTCTAAATCCAACTCTAATCTTTACTCCTTTTTCTCTCATCCGATTTGTGTAAAAAACTTAGTTAAAAGCTTGGTTTGATATTGAACACTCCAAGTCAGAATCAAATTGTTCATCAAATCATTTAAGAAAATCCTACCATATCCAAAAGCTTCTTTTAACCAATTTTTTTTTTCTCCAATGCTTCTTTTCGTACCTATTTCTTCTTCTTGGAACACTCCTATTAAAATTGGAGATCTCACAGAGCAGGTATTTGAACAAAATCATTAAACCATGTGCCACTCAAACCCAACTTCTAACACTCGCGTCAAACTCACCACGGTTAAAGGAATTTTCTGTTGAAATGACATTGAGGACATGGAAGGCACTTTATGTTTGTGCCATGTGACATTTTCCTGACAAGAGGATTTGATGAAATAATTGGATGTGGATTCTCTCTCCCTTGATTCGATACAGGTTTGACGAAGGGTTTAGAGCTAATTTTTTATCCAACATCCGTTTGATAGAGGATTTAACGAAGAATAGGAGATGCTCTAATGCCTGATATACTGTAAGATCATTCTAAACAATCACAAAATGCAATGACACAAAGTGTTACAAACCTTTGGGTATAACTCACTTCTGAAAACCGGCTTCCAGGAGGAGAGCACCAAAGTGGCTTGTATACACGTGAAGAGTCTGTTATTTTCTCTTATTTAATCAATGTGGAAAAGGATCGTAACACAAAGTGTTAAGATTCTATATCGATGAATGAGCAAAGTAATTCGGTATTAGCAATAACACATCAATTTTACAAAATTCTACAGCATTTCAATCCAAATTCTAACATTCTCATCAAACTCACCCAAAGCGGTCCTTGGTGGTTAAATGAATTTTCTGATGAAATGACATTGAGGAAATGGAATGTACTTTATTTTTGTGCTATATGACATTTTTCTGATAAGAGGATTTGATGAAAGAATTGGGTGCGGATGGATTTGATGAAAATTTTGTTTCTCCCTTGATTCGATACAGGTTTGACTACGCGTTTGGAGCTCATTTTTTATTAAATTTCAATTTGATGAAGGATTTGGCGAAGGACAGGAGATGCACTGATGCCAGATATACTATGATCATTCGAAGCAATCACAAAATTCAATGGCAGGAAGTGTTTAAGATTCTCTATCCATGAATGAGCAAAGTACTTCGATTCAGTATTACTAATAACACGTCAATTTTACAAAAATTCTACAACAATTTCACTATTCCAATTCAATCAAAAACGACACAGAAATTAACAAACTTACAGCATTTTCCGTCATAGTTTTCCCTCAGCTGCTATAACTATTGTGCATCGCTCCCTTCCAGTTTCTTCACATAAGCCTTCAACAGCAGCACCAAATCCCTCGCCGGCGCTTGCAAAGTCGCCACCACCGACGTCGCCGGACCTTTCAACGACCAAAGCAGCTTGGCGTAAACCTCCGCCCGCGTCGGCAAAGATTCCAGCGCCTTGAACTCCTCCGGCGCGTAATACTTCCCTTCAAACACCGCCCCCGTGAAATCGTTCTCCTCCAACTTCCTCTCCTTCTGGAACGTCCGGTACGGCTTCAGCGCCGCCGGAATCTCCTCGCTGTGCACAAACAACCACACGTTCATTCCCTTCATACAAGGCTTCAGCGCCTCCCACTGTGTGCCCTCGATGGCTTTGAAGACCAATGTGTTCTTAGCGACGATGAGCTTGGTGGTTTCCGGCAACGATTTTCGGAGATCCTGGAACTGTTTGACGGTGAAGCCTTTGTATTTGATGCCGGCGAGGAGGTGGCAGTCTTGTAGCTGGTGTTTGACGGTGTCGACGGTAAGTTCCTTCTTGGTTCGGCTGATGGCGACGCGGATTGTGGTGGCGGGTGGTGACTTGCGGTGGAGAGGGGGCAAGTGGGGAATGGTGGGGACGGAGAGAGGGTGTTTGAAGGGGGATTTTAGGGATAGGGTTTGGGAGGAAGAGGAGGGAGGTGGTTTAGAGGTTGGGAAGGTGAAGAGAGCGGCTTCCATGGCGAATGATGCGAGGGAGAGAAGGAACCTGTACTGGGTAGGTGCTCTGCAACCTTGTTATCTTATCTTCTAATTTAGCTGGGCATTTTTTTTTAACATCCCATTTGGGTAAAAAAATGATTATGTTTTCTAAATTATAA
>JAULJZ010000018.1:3421249-3434887 GCA_032270985.1 Heliamphora pulchella | reverse complement strand
GTTAGATATCAACCCTAACACTTGCTTTCGAGATTTCTTAGCTTTATAACATGAAATTATAATTGAGCAACTTAAATTCGTCAACTCTCTGATCTCCTCCGTATTATTGATCACCTATTCTTTGATTTTTTTCTAGCAAAAAATCTGAACAATCGTTAAATTTGCAAACTTAGGAGAGCTATTCAAAAAAATAATTTCTATTAATATTTTTTGAAATTCTTTGCTAATTTTAAAAATAAATAAATAATATATTTTTTTTTACCATTAGTTTTCATAAAGCTTGCAAAAGCCTTTATCCCCCGCGGACGCGAAACACACATATCTTCGATCACTAGAAAGGAGATTCAATCTTATTCTTCATCTCCAGACGCATATATTTATCTATCTATACATAGCTATATCTATCTCTGTATCTGTGTTTTATATATATCCGCCGAAGCATCGTTTCAGCGAAGCCCTTCGAACTCCGCATCGACCCTGACGAAAACCGTTGGGGTGTTCAGAGTAAAAAGCGAGGGAAATTCTGACTCGGTCCGAGCCAGACTCAACCGTTGAAGCTCGCTCGGACTCGTTTCCCTTCATCTCACTCCGCGCTCGGATCTAAGGTGAATTCTCTGTTAATTTTGTTCTCACTATGCGTTTTGTTATGAACTTTTGCTGTTTGGTCTTCGATTGATTGGTAATTTGGTATTTTGAGACTTCTGACTCGTTCTTTGGTATGTTGTCTTCGCTTTGTTGGAGATTTGAGAGCAATTTGATAGTGGTAGTTGCGTCTTAACGCAAATTGTCTTGTATTTAAACGGAGTTGTTAATTTGGATTTCTCAATTCTTATCTTCTATGGTACTTGGATATACATTAATCTTGACGGCCCTAATCCCTGGCTTTTTGAAAAAATTTGCCCCCGCCGTTTCTTTTTATCAATTGAACAATTGTTTGAGTTTTATCCTGAATTACAAGATAATTACTTCTAATCAATGTCAGAAAGAAGAAAACTTTCGAAATTTTCATCTTCTGAATTAATTAAAGCTTCCATTTGTTTTACTTTTCACTCTGGATTCTGGAACATGTCAAATTGTTGCAATGGGTGGTTATCGCCTTTGATAATATGTGGAAGATATGTGGAGGGGCAGAGAAAAGTTCACAAAGCCAAATCAGGTGCTAGATATGATAAAGTAGTCAAGTTTCACAATGAGTTGTTCGTCTATGTATTTGGGAATTACTTGTGAAAAGTGCCAACTGCCAACCAAATTATTCAGCAACCTTCTTGTTGCTTTCCATAAAACCAATTCTGCTAGTTAGTTCTTTCTTCTTCAAGCTATGAATGGGGAAGATTTGAGGGAAAAAAAGAAAATTTCCCTGTTGGACTTAGTGTCCATGTAGTAAAATCCGAAACTCCTTTTACACATGCCATGAATCCATAGTCAAACCGACGTTCCATGTAAAATGAAGAGATAAATATCTGATTAATCTATAATTTGGGGGACATGTAAAGTTGAGGAACAAGAACCGCTCAACTGAACTTGATAGCAGGGATGATTGGTGAGGTTTTGCTTTTATTGTTTTTTTTTTTGGTGAGGTTCTGGTTTAAAGGGTACTTCAGCCTTTCATTTGGTGATTCTCACATCGATTGCAAGTTTTGGATCTGCACATAAAATAAATAACATGCTCTTTTCTTTTTGGCAAATTTGATATTTAAATTAGTTCTAATCATTTGAGATTTTAATACGAGTTAGCATCAAACCATATTCTGGAGGAGTCTGTGATCGGAATGTTTTATGGAGTTGCCCATCATAAAATTCAATGGATTCCTGTGTTGTAGCTGGACTTTTGTATACTTCCACCAGCTAAACCGTTTGGACGAATCTTCCCTGTTTTAGAGCTATATTCATGTTATGATGTGTATATGAATCTTTTGGCTGTTTCCTTCAAGGCTTGATCCCTGGTTTCTAATTTTTTGGGTCCTTTTTTTCCCTTCCTTCCTCCTATGTTGATTGGTGTTGCTTCCCTTCCCTGCATCTGGTGATGTCGCGTCAGTGAAGGACTGACAGGTTTACCCGCGGAGACCAGCTCATTATTCTTTGTCCTGATCCACAAATGTGGAGTTCAGTGGCAATGCAGCCTTCTGCTTTTTGGCATGAACAAATATCAAATATGAAGGATAGGAATCAGTTGTCTGGCCGCATTTTAAATTGCATTATTGTTAGTTTGTAAACCGCATTTTATATTGCATTATTGTTAGTTTGTAAACTTTTGCTAGATTCTGTTTAATTGACAGGATAAGAAGGGCATCTCACGATGAAGGCTCTTATTCTAGTGGGAGGTTTTGGAACTCGATTGAGGCCATTGACACTTAGTGTTCCAAAACCACTTGTTGAATTTGCAAACAAACCCATGATCCTA
The DNA here is from genome assembly GCA_032270985.1 of Heliamphora pulchella. Taxonomy (NCBI): domain Eukaryota; kingdom Viridiplantae; phylum Streptophyta; class Magnoliopsida; order Ericales; family Sarraceniaceae; genus Heliamphora; species Heliamphora pulchella. The sequence goes on along the minus strand of JAULJZ010000018.1, from coordinate 3,432,486 downwards.
CATCAGGTATGATCTTGTTAGTCAGTCTTTGTTTTCCCAAGTTTAGTTCATATTGGTAAATGGAAGTAAATTTATTGGTTGGCTCCATTCTTGTATGGCTGCTATGGCATTATATCTTTGACATGAAAAATACACGTGTAGAATGCTCTTAATAATTTTTATTTCCTTCCTAAAATTTCCTGTTCTTATTTATTTCCATTTTTTAAGTCATCAATGGTGAAACTCTAGCTTCTGTAAAATGGAAAGGTTCCAAAGCCTAAAGTGTGTGACTTATTAATTCTATTTGTTGAATTTTCAATTCAATCTTTTACTTCCTTGTATGCAGGGAGTTATTTTTTTCCTTTGAACAATCTTCGCTGTTTCATCATACATCTTACTTTTATTACTAGTGAATTTTTCTGGAAATGCTCAATTTCTGTCTGATTGAGTAGAAAAAATTCATTATATGGAATGCATATCCCAATACGCAAATTCTTGTACAGTATGTGCTCCCCACTCCCCCAGCTTGCCACATTTTCTCCCCTTTGTCTCTGTATATGTGCGTGTGGGTGCTCACCATGGTTTATATAACTTGACTTTGAATTATATCAGATTGAGGCTCTCAAGGCTGTTGGAGTGAGTGAAGTAGTTCTAGCTATCAATTACCAACCAGAGGTAAAATTTTGGGGCTCTCTGTACTGCAACAAAATTCACGTGGTGATTAGACCTTGGTGTTGCGACTTTACGTTGATCACCTCTCTTGTGGTGAAAACAACTTGTTTCTGCAGGTGATGTTGAACTTCTTAAAGGAATTTGAGACAAAACTTGGAATCAAGATCACGTGCTCACAAGAGACTGAGCCACTTGGCACTGCAGGACCTCTGGCTCTGGCTAGGGACAAACTGATAGATGATTCTGGTGAGCCATTTTTTGTTCTTAACAGTGATGTTATCAGTGAGTACCCTCTAAAAGAGATGATCAAGTTCCACAAATCCCATGGAGGTGAGGCTTCCATAATGGTAACCAAGGTAAACTTGAATATATGTATATCCTGTTATCAGTTATTCATAGGTTTCTCTTTCTTTAGGACATTTTGGAACTTTCAATCAGAGTTAGATGACTGAAATGATATGGTTGGTTGATATAGGTTGATGAGCCATCAAAATATGGTGTGGTTGTTATGGAAGAATCAACTGGGCAAGTTGAGAGATTTGTGGAAAAACCTAAAATATTCGTGGGTAACAAGATCAATGCTGGGATTTACTTGCTGAACCCATCCGTTCTTGATCGAATTGAACTGAAGCCCACCTCAATTGAGAAAGAGGTCTTCCCAAGAATTGCATCAGAGAAAATGCTCTATGCCATGGTTCTACCTGGCTTTTGGATGGACATTGGACAGCCAAGGGACTACATCACTGGCCTGAGACTCTATCTGGACTCCCTGAGAAAGAAATCTTCATCTAAATTGGCTACTGGACCTCATATTGTTGGAAACGTTCTGGTTGATGAGACTGCAACAATTGGAGAAGGATGTTTAATTGGGCCCGACGTAGCAATCGGGCCAGGCTGCGTAGTCGAGTCGGGTGTTAGACTCTCTCGCTGCACGGTAATGCGTGGGGTCCGCATCAAGAAACACGCGTGCATTTCCAGTAGCATCATCGGTTGGCACTCCACTGTGGGACAATGGGCTCGCGTGGAAAATATGACTATCCTCGGAGAGGATGTTCATGTCTGCGATGAGATTTACAGCAACGGGGGCGTGGTTTTACCCCACAAAGAGATCAAGTCCAGCATTTTGAAACCAGAGATAGTTATGTGAAGGTATGGACCGTGTGACGTTAGGGGTTGACGGGTTGTAAGTTACTATGAATTTGAACTTGTTTGTTCATTTCGATCTTTCGCAGTTCTCCTTGCAAGTGTAAAAGTCAAGTTTGGATGATGTTAACTCTTAAGGGTGGGTGTCTGTTGTGAGGTGTTTAATTATGATTACTGGTGTGAGCTGTGTAATTTTTAGTGTATACATATATAGAAATAAATTGTTGGGTGCTTTTCTTTAGGATTACTTATCAACGATGAAGGTTCGTCCGTGGGGACTCGGCAATCCTGGCTGCTTGTCACAAGATGAATATGACGGTTGAATTTATGGCTCAGAATTGATTACTTATTTCTCTTGAGGCTCACAGTATGGTACTTTAGTTAAGTAGTGATTGATGTGTTAAAAGTTATGGCAAATGATGATTCAAATTCAGAACTGAGTAGAAGAAAATGTATAGTTTAACTGAATGTAATTTTTTAATATTATATTCAATCTTCGTTTTGGTGAGAATTGTATTGTCTATTACATCTAAATTATCACAAGTATTAGAAATACAGATAAAAATATTGGAATGTTAAATTCTCAAGAAACAGTTTCGAATGATGGTAGTGGGTGGACATGATGATATTTTAAAACTCATCAATGCTTACAATGCTAAATTAGTTTCTTGTTCTGTTCTCAAACTTTAAATTTGCAAATTTAGAACTCATCACAACCCTCAATTCTTTCTCAGATAGTGTATTTGAATACCAAATTGATGATCAGATATTTCATATTCCTATCTTTAGCAGTCTGCTTTCGGATTCTCTCAGCCATCTCTTCAATGCCATTCCAAGAACTATTGTTATCGTTGGGAGTACCATCACTTTCATCCTCTCTTTTTTTTTATTGGAAAGGGGCACCAGGTCTTAATATATTTTTGACCGGTAATAAATCGAACAAAATAGGTGTAGAACACTGATTATAATGTTTATTAGTAGCGCTGGTGGGTTCATATTTAATTTTATTTACGTAGGGAGTAAACATAAATTGAAGATCTTGAATTTGAGTTAGAATGTTATCTGACTCAAGTTCAATTTTTAATTCATAAGTAGAGATAGAATTTGATGATGAAGATTGGTTTAAAGTACTAATCTATTTTTCAAGTTCTTTTATTTTTAAAGATTTTAATTTTGAGATTAATATTTCAGCAAACTCATTATCTCTTTTTTGATTGAGTAATTTAAATCTAGGAACAAGACGCGACGGTTGTAAAAAAGTTTATTCGTCCCCTAATGGTTTAGAAGTCGTAACAGGATAACGAGAATGAATTAGAACTTTATCTACGTTTTTTTCTATACGATTAAATTGATTATTAATTATTTGAAGATTTAAATTAGTAAAATTTAATTGTTCCATTTGGGTTTTGACAACAGGAGAAATGTTGTTGTCATCCAAAGAAACATATGGATTTGCTTCCAATGGTTGAGTACTTGAAGTAATTCGAATAGAATCAGTAGGTGGATGAACTGAGGTCATAGAGGTGCCATCAAGTTTTGTCCAAACCTTTCTATGATCGAAAATAACAGCAATATGGAACTCTTCTTGAGGTCATTGCTCAAACCATTCTTTAAAAAAATAACTTTTTGTTATTGTTCAAGATCTTTATAAAAAACATTTTGAATAATGTTTCTTTGATTTTTATTATAGGTGGAGAAAAATCACTGCCTAAACTCGGTGTGAGTTAGGTTATGGAATTCTTTACTAATAATTTGTCGAAAAAAAGAGTTTGGTGTAAAATTCATAAGAATTATATATGAAAACTTAATTCTGAAATAGTTGGTGATCTGCGTTGAGGAACATCTTTAAATGGTGAAGAATAAATTCCATAAAGAATTTATTGTTGAGACATTCTAAGTCATGTTAAAACAGACTCAGATGTTGATCCATGTTTTTTACGTAAGTCAGTTATAGTAGTAGTTTCATCAAGCAATTTTGATGTTGTAGATTCATAATTTGAAACTCTACTGGATTTAGGATACGAAATACGATAATTAGGAGGTCTTTTTGAAGAAGTACTTTTAATTAAAAGATTACTTGGACCTGCAAAGGAAATTTCAATATCTCCTGAAACATTTTAGACATTTGATCAATATTACTGTCCAAAAATGGTCGAGCCATTACTGTACCAGGGATAGTACACTTTGTGGAAAACTTAATTTCATCTCACTAGATTAAACGGAATTTGGCAATTTGTGTGGTTAAAAGGTTATTTTCAATCACTGTGATTTTGCTAAGGTCACTGCGTAAAACAGTGTTTGGACATAAAGTATTCATAACTTTATAATGTATACGTTAAATAACAACTATAGTTTTTGATCCGAGAAGAAAATCATAACCATGTGTTTGTAAATTTAAAATTATAGCATCAAAAAAATTTTCATTTGATAACGATAAATTTAAATTCGAATAAACATTAAAATAAACTGGTTCATGACATAAAATAATCTATGCAACACCCACAAAAGATAAAACAAAATTGTTATATCTACCATCTCTTAAGGTTATATTTATATTACCATTAACTCCTAACAGGGTAAAAAGTTTAAGAGTTATTTGAATTAAACCAATATGTAAATATTGATATTTATGCAAATAAACTTATATGTCTCTTAAATTAATAAGTTGAAGAGTTTGTTATTGATTATTTAAGCATATAGATTGTTCAAGTATTTTTACAATCTTTTAACTCTTAAAGTTAAATAGGCCTACCTTGTAGATCAATTTTGATTCTACAGAAAGTATAGTCCATTTATTAAATTGGTAAGTATGTGAAACTCAACGATTTCAATATTTTTTACAGATTTATCTGACTTAAAACAAGAAAGCATAAAGAAAGAAAATATACTTATATCTTAAAAACATTAATATTTCTTCATACTTCCTTTGATAGATAGTAGCTAGGTTAAGATGCTTATAATTGTGTTTTGGTTACACGTCTGTCAACGATTTATATGTATTCTTAGTTTGTCCAATCATCTCGGTAAATAAGCCTTACAACCTAACCCAACGTGGCTTGAATAATGTACCATAATCAAATAATAACTATAAATATCATAACACATAGATACAACATAACTAAAAAGTATTTATAAATACTAGTACTTAAATCATTTAAATATATAGATACCTAGTAGGACATATCTGCTCTACTGGCTCTGAACGCTTTGATACCAAATATATATATATATATATATATATTCAGCTACTTTAGTAGCTTGCCAAGACGATTTATATTCTTGAATCAAAATTTAGCTACAAGTTCTCAAATTTTCAAGATTTTCTCGGCAACCAAACGAGCCACCCAATTGTCACACAATTGAAGGGAACGAGCGGCGGCGACTGACTGGAGCAACGATCAGTGGCGAGAGCTAGCGGCGCAGGAGCAGAGCAGCGGCGATGGCCAGAGCTAGCGGCATCGTCGACGACGAGATCCATTGTACTGCAGCAGTGTTTCTATTTGCAGTGATGTCGGCATATTTCTATTTGTTGCGTTCTTATAAAAGAATGGTTATTTTGATACTCGGGCATTTACGTCTTTAAACAAAAAAAAAAAAAATTAAATGGAGTTTATTTTTTTTCTAACAAGAAAGGTCAGCTATTTCAGAAAATTAAAGAAATATTTTTGTTTTTATTAAAAATTTTAAGAGAGGTCAGTGTAATTTGGGTTTACTTTCTCTCAAGACCTAGACGCGCAAGACTGCTCAAGACTTTATTTTATGGGTCTTGAATGGATCTGCAACGATGATTCGAATCGTTTATTTTATAAGTCCTACATAGTATATTATTTATGCAAAAAATACTTTGATCGGATATTTACAGATATATGAACAAATGATAGTTTGCTACATAAAATGAACGATTTTGGCTTAAAATATACCGTTAAGTTATATCATTTATTTTGTGTAATAAATTATTATTTGTTTATATATATATGTAAATATCTAATTAAAATAATTTTTTGTATAAAAAATTTACTATGTAAGGTATATAAAATGAATGATTCGAGTTATCGTTGTGTATTTATTTAAAACCCAAATGAAAACTTGAGTAGTGTTGAGAAGTTTGAGTTTTAAAGGGAATTGATTTACTCTTTAAAAAAAACATGATTTACCCTTAAAAAAAAAAATTGATTTCCTCAAAATTTTACGATTGCCGTGGGTGCGTGGGAGGTACTCTAACCTCTACACGCCCTATATAAAGCTGCCCCACAGACGGTCAGTCCCGTAAAACCCTCCATCTTTCTAAAACCCTAATCGGTCTCTTCCTCAACCGACTCGGTCTCCTCCAAATTCAAAACCATTAAACCTCTCTTCTCTCTTCAACTGCAAATGGCATTTGCTAGCTTGCTTCGCAGATCAGCCGCCTCCATTGTACCTCTGGCGATTCGAGTCGTCGGAAGTCAAAGGTACCAGCACTGCTCTGCCCTGATCTCTGCCGGCGGTCGCCACCTACAGCTCTCCCGGAGTTCATTTCCGTCGGTCCTTCACTTCTCTTCGACTTCTCGGCGGCCGACTTCTGACGAGTCACTCCTCCAAGTCATCCAGGGGGAGATCCAATGCGCCGAAGAGTCTGACGATCATGGTCAGGTGAGTCTGTTACTGGTACTCGTTATCCTCCGTTTGGTTCCGGGGAAAATAGTGTAAGCTTAAAACAAAGAACTTATGTCCTGTCGATATTGTTTATTTTATTTTTAGAATTTTTGTTTGTTTGTTTGTTTGTTTGTTTTTGTTATAAATTGTGTTTCGGCAGTAGTAAAGAAAAGCAACAACTAGGGGTCAGATAAATCTAAATTGACATGAGATGAGATGCAATATTAAGAATAAATATGAATTTATTGAAACTAATTGAACATATCTTGAGGAGTAGAATGTAAAATTATTCATGTAAAATATTTCAGGACTAGAATGGAATGGCGTAAAATTATTCATCTAACCGAACTCAATTTATTGGGACAAATGCTTAATTTGGTTTGGTTTGATTTTAAACTTTGTTTCAGTTTTCCTGGAATTATGGGGCACCAGATTGCTTTAAAGAGACAGTAAAGAAAACCGCACGTCTAGTGTGTTTGACAATATAGGCCAGTCCGTTTGGAAAATTAGGATAGAAAAGAGAAGAGAAGAGAAGATTACTTTTAAGTTATAAGCGAAAGAGAAGGGAAGAGAAGAGAGAAGAAGATTATATTTTCCCCTCATCTTGTTTGCATAAGTAGGGAGGGAAAATGAGAGAAAAGATTATTATTTCTCTTCTATCTTATTTCTTTAACATTCAAAGAAAAGGAAAGAAAAGAAAGTGTGTAGTATTATTTACCAATTTAACTTTATAATAGATGTAGTTTGAGTATGTTATTAAAGATTAGTTTAGGTATTTTAAAGTTTGGATCCATTTTCTCTCCTAATAGATCTGAAAAGTGGTCAGTAAGAGAAAACTCTCTCTTCATTTCTTTTCATTTCTCTAATCCTGATTAATAAACCAAACCAGTGATTAAAGAGGGTGGATATGTGTTCTTTTTTTCCCCAAAAAAAATCACCCAATCCAAACGAGCTATGATGATTTTCCAAATGCCCTATGATGATCATTTCTCTCCCGTTTAAGTGATTTGTTGCTATGATGATTTGTTTTCATATGAATATAGGGCTTTACTTGATTATGCCTGATTCTGATTCTGATTACCATAAAGTAGCAATTTAAATCCTCACCTGTGCCCACTTCTGATTGTTAAACTGCTGCTTTAAACTGCCTTATATCTATTATGCATTCACCGCTTTGCATATTTGAATTGCTTCAAAATTCTGAAGCAGTTGTACACATCTAGTTGATGAAGTTTATAATGATTACCTTAGACTTGGGTGAATATAGAAAATGTATTAAATATTTAGTTCATTCAATTGGAATTCTGCGGAGTTGAATTTGGTGTCAAAGGGGAGAAAAGGAAAAAGATCCTTCCTAATGCGCTGATTGGAAGCCATTTTTTTGTTTGGAATTGATTGTAGTACCCTATACTTATTCTTCTAAATCTCAATTAGAAGTTGTAAACAGCATGTCTTACATGTAACAAGATTATTGACATTCAGAGTCTTCAGATATTCCCAAAAAAAAGGGGGGGGGGGGGGGGGGGGGGCAATCTTCATTATATTCCACTGAATATTTGAATATCCCCTTTCTTCTACAAGTAATATTTCTGACCAAATTTGCATCATTTTTCATATGGAAGCTACTTTGTGTATTTTTTCCCCTAATGCATCCTGTTTTATAGGTTGAAGATATTCCAGATGGCTTCCCCTTCAAAATTCAAGATAATCCCGGACACCAGACAATATCATTGTCCAGAGAATATCAAGGCGAAACCATCAATGTTGAAGTTCACATGCCAGACCTTGTTACTGGTGAGAATGACAACGACAACGACGACGATGATAGCGAGAAGAGTAATCAATCGAGCATTCCACTTGTTGTTAGAGTTTCTAAGAAGAGCGGACCCTGTTTGGAGTTTGGTTGTACTGCTTTCCCTGATGAGATTTTAATAGACAGTTTGTCAGTTAAGGATCCAGATAGTTCTGAGGATCAAATTGCCTACGAGGGGCCTGACTTCTCGTGAGTATTGAAGTTCATGGCATCTTTTCTATTTTCATTTTGATGTTTCTGGTCTCTTTTTTTACTGATATAAATCTCTACATTTCTTTTTTTCTTTTTTGTTTCTTAGGGATTTGGATGAGAATCTGCAGAAGGCTTTCCACAAGTATCTAGAGGTTAGGGGGATCAAGCCCAGCACAACCAATTTCTTGCATGAGTACATGATCAACAAAGACAGTAGAGAGTACATAATGTGGCTGAAGAACCTGAAGAAGTTCATCGAGGTTTAAGTTTTAGCTTGGTAGAACGATTTTGAGGCACCGCATTGCATGAACTAAGTTTTTGTTTTTTTCAATGTATTCTGCATTTTGATCCTACTGCTACTACTTTTTATATGCACCATATCGTGAATTTACTTGATACTCTCTGGCTTTGAGAAACCTTATTACATTATAAACTTTGATGAGCCTCTCTGGGAGTTGGATGAAACTCCCATCATTCTTAATTGTAATGTTCGATGGTAAAAGACAAATGGGTTTGATGTTGGAAAAAGCTTTAGATTATCTAGACTTTTTTGGTCTCTACTTCCTTTATTGCACTTCATTTATCAAGCACCACTGGATACAACTCCTTTACTCGTAGTTTAGCAGGTTAAATTTGGTTACATATTTAAGCGCTGTCTTGTTTGGATGTAAAAGCTACTTGATCTGAACATCATTCTCTTCTGACAATTCAAATGGAGCCCGAAACCATGTATTTGATAGTCGTCTTTTCCTTGTTTTCTCGTCCGTTCCTTCTCCTTTTTCATTTCTAAACAATTATAATCCATTATGATTAGACAAATCCCTAGTGGCTCAGCTATAAAACTAGAGGTATATAGGGGGGGTGTCGAAGCTAGTGTACTAGCTTTTAGTTTTAGCTGTAAGTTATAATTTGTTTTAAATATCTACAATTTTTGTTATAAATTATAATTATTTTTTATTTTATTTTAATTATAAGTTATAATTTTTATTAAATATTTATAATTTTTGTTACAAGTTATAATTTATAAGTTACTAATTTTAACAATTTTAAATATCATCATGGTAATTGTCCGGACATCTTGTTTGAAACTAACCTTGGACGGTCGTTTTGCTTGGCAACTGCTAATACATTGCCCAACAATGAGCAGGTTAAGGTTTGAAACAATTCTTGAGAAGGAAATGAATCAAATGATGGGTCTCGTGGGAAAAAAAAAATGCATATGTATTCTTTCTTAAATTTATAAATACATAGCCAACTGCTAGACTGTTGGGAGTAGACGCAATCATGGCTGCTTTATGCGCAGCGAAAACGAGGTTATAGCCACTTAAGGATAAATTATTTAATAGGTAAGGAATATGTTTAAGTTGTGTTCATGTAATATATGTATGTAATGTGTTTTTTTAAATGTGGAGCTATATTAATGTGTTATAATGGTTTTTCTTTAATGTAGGATCACTCTGTAAATTATGAATATATGGTGTAGGGCACACTAGTGTACTAACATGTATGGGTGTAAAAGTGGCTTGGCGCAAATCGGCGGGCTCTTGTTAAAATTCTGGCCGAATTGAGGCGGGTTTTTTTTAGGAGTAAGCCCAATCCCAATCCGAAGGTATACAGGCCTGGGCAGACTTTCAATTTTTTATTGTTTTTGAATTTTATTTTGTATATAAATTATTTATTAATTTATTACTTTAGTTAAAAGCTATAAATTATTATTATAAATTATAAATTATTACTATAAGTAATCAACTATTTATGAATTATTATTTAAAGTTTATTATAAGTTAATAAACTTATAAACTATTATAAGTTTGTAGTTTATTGTAAGTCTATTATAAGTTATAATTTATAATTCATAAATTATTATTATAAGCTAAATGAATTTTATATTTATCATATAATTACTTAAGGGTATTATTAGCTCAAGTTGATCTAGATTATCATAAATTTTTTAAAAAAAATATTTTAAACTAATATTTCTTAAGTGAGCTCGGGATGGCCTCAGGCTTGGGTCGGCCCATGGGCTCTAGAGAACGCCCTAGGTCCGATTCTAAAGAATTCGGGCTTGGGCTTTCCTTGGACCGCGCTCAAACTCTACTGGGTATTGGGTCAAGCCCAAATCGCTCAATGATGGTAGTCTATTTTTACATTCCTACTGGCACAGTATTTTTAACTCACTGAATAACTTATGCACCTTGAATTTGTTGAGGGGAAAAGAAAGGGGAAGGTAAATCAAGCTTGGGTTTGAAAAATGGAAAGAAAATGAATATTCATACTTGTTTCCAAAAAAACCCTCGCGTTTTTATTTATTTATACCCGGTTTGGGATAAATTTGTGATTTTCGCTTATTTTATATTTTAAAATCTTTTTGGCTATTTTTTATTTTTTGAATTGTTAAGAGAGAAACTAAAAATGCATAAAAATTAATCTAATAAATCAAATAAAATCGGTAAAGACGAAAATAAACGACAAAAAAATTTGATTTATGAAGTTATTTTTAACTTATTTTTATTTTTAAAAATTCTTTTCCAAGTTTTGGCCAGATTTTTTTATTTTTTATTTTTTTCAGTTTGAGAAGAGCCGAAAAAATACAAAAGTTGGATCAAACAATTAAAAAAAAAACTCTATTAAAAATAAAAGTAAGCAAATAAGCCATAATATCAGACAGGGACTTGGTGGTTCATAAAAAATGAGTTTGCATAAATAACTCCCTTCGCCTTCATTTTTCCTTTTAAACATGGCCTAAAAGTATCAGGCAAATTGACGGAGGAAAAATTAGGATACAGTCACACAAACATGAAGATGG
>JAULJZ010000018.1:3322527-3336760 GCA_032270985.1 Heliamphora pulchella | reverse complement strand
TAGCTCCAATCATGGGAAAATAGTTTTCTACCAGAAACCAAGACAGTTTAAACAAATGCAAAAATGAAGTGCCAATTGGGGAAAGAATAAAGATATAGTGAAAACCAAAAAAAACAAAATAAAGCAATGAGCTTTATACAACCTTTATTATAACTTAAAATACTTCTAGCATTTGTAAGAAACCCGCCATACCCTCCGCAAAGGTTTGATGCAGCCTATCTTTCTCTGCAATCATCCTGCCAAGAGTTGCTGAAGCCTCATCGCACTTGCGTTCCATTTCCCACAATCTCTGATTTTTCACATCAACCTCTTTGGCAAGGCTCATAGCCAATTTACGTGCTCTTTGGAGCTCTTCAAGAATTTCACTTTCCATTTGAATGAAAAACTGGAAGCACCTGCAACACCGAACATAATAAGGGAATGATATTATGATAAGGTTCCACAATGACTTGGAAGCTTAACATAAACTTAAGACGCACCTAATGAGAAACAATCACTTCCCCATCAACTTTAGTTTCCTCTGAAGGATGGCGGCCAGATAAACTGGAAACGAGCTTAATTGTTGTTTTACCTGTACAAAGTAGTTGGGCAGAGACCCAAACTTACTTTTCTACCACCATCCAAGAAAAGAAACCTTTGAAGAAGTTTGAAGGCACCCAATAATCGTAAATAATATTTAATCTACAATGGGTGGATTTCAAACAAAGGAATTTGAGACTGAATTTTACAATAATATTCGAAAGTTGGCTAATATTGGTGGATACAGAAACTAAAGAGGAAGATCTAGTGAAGACAGCAGAGATATATTTTATAAGGACCTTTGTACAAGAGAATTTTTAACATCAATGGTTCCAAAATTCTTATTTCAAATCCCGTCATAATAACAGTGAAGAAAACATGCAATCACACAACATCTAGGCAGCATCTGGAATCCACATTTTGCAGTTATGTATCACTGCAAAACTAAAAAAGGGGGAAAAAAAGTCCATTATGACCCAATCAACACATTTTCTTTTCAAGAGAAAGGATTTAGCTGATAGGAGTGAAGGTTATTAGAGATAACTGCAAAATTGTTCACCTGCCCTAACATCAAGTTTTGTTCACCAACAAGAGAGAAACAAGATTTCCCTAGAGATAGCGACGTGTATAATTTTCACTACTTCCTCGTGAGCTCAGCCACTCAAGAGTGTCAAACACTACATTTTCCCTGAACAAAAGGGAAAGGAGTATTTGCATTCTCACAGTGGGTTGTTTGAAACTCCAACAGGTGTTTCATAGGAGTCAAATACTATTACTCGTGTCGCAACCATTTATCAAAGTTAGGACTCAGCAAGGAGAAGTCCATTTGATTCCATATGTCTTAAACAAAAGCAATTACACGCAGCACAAAAAAGAAGACAGAAGTTAAACCAGTTTAATTGAGTTTCTTATTTCATATCCAGTGTTCCGAAAGACAAAAAAAAAAAGAAGTAAAATAGGTCTTCCAATTTTCCATTTATTTGGGATTTTGTGAACTTCAAATGACAATTAAGTTATTATCCCAAAAAACACAGAACAAACAATTAGATTAATTAGCTGTATCATTAGGATCACTTATTATGATCAAATGGTACGCTAAGACAATCATACGTCACTTACACTCTAAAAAGATAAAGATTTTCTCATCAAGTGAAAATGTTGATATAAGAGAGAACATTACAAATTAAATCATTCTGAGCATCAATCTGCTACTTCACTATATGCGCGGTGCTTAACGAAGGTTACGATTGACGCTTCTGCAGAGTTTTACTGTGACGAATAGATAAGAAGTTTCATCGGAATTGCCCTAAGCCAGAGGATTGTAAGTTCACAGTAATCTGTTGAATTGAAGGCTGTAGAAATGGCGGATTGAGCACAGACCCAATTCTTGACATTTTTGCACAAACTAATTGCTTACAAATGAAACCCGAACCCCCCATCGAAGACAAGAAAGAAACCTTTGTAAGAATTTTGCAGGTTCACTGACATTGGCATTTAAAGCGAAACAGATAGGTTTAGGGCAAGAAGATGAAGGATTTACTTGATGGGAGTGAAGGGTATAATTTGAGTAGTTGTTCCTTTGTGGGTAAACCCCAGCCCTGGCTGTTCTTCAGCTCCTTACTTCTTCATCTGTGGGGAAAAACATTTCACTGTACACCAAGCGATCGCTGATTGATCGCTTGGATTGGCTGATCTTGGATCAATATCTTTTCTTTATATGAAAAATTAATTAATAATGTTAAGATGATGAATTCATTTTACTAATTAGTATATTAAATAATATGACATCATTATAAGTTTGATGCTCGTTATTTAAATACTGTTTGGAATAATTTTTTTTAATGAATTTTTTTGTTTTTTTATTTTTGATTTAAAATTTTTTATTTTTTTGATTCGTCGTAATAAAATAAATATAAAAATATTATTATTTTTGATAAAATTAAAAAATATTTATTAAAAATTTAAAAAAAGTCTTATTAAAGCCTTAAATTAGCATTTTTCATCTTTATCTATAAAATATATTTTTTATTAAATTTTTTAATATTTTAGTTTTGTTTAAAAAACATATTTTTTGAGTTAGCGTAAAAAAATATTTACTAAAAACAAAATAACCAAATAAAAAAAAGTTCACATAGTGTCATAAAACAAATGCAGATGTAATATTGAATTTAAGTAGAATTTATTTGAGATTCATTAAATTAATACTTATGATTGTATCACATTATCTAAAATATTAATTTATTAAAGTAAATTAATTATTTTCGTCATATTAAAAATTATTCAATGTGCTAGGAATATAATCACCTAGTACCACAATTTTTTTAGAAGTATTATCACTAGATCCTTAAATGTTTAGAGATTCTCAAACATTTACACTCCCTTAAATGTTTGGAGATTCTCAGAGGTTTCTACTGGGAGTTGGGAACCACTTTATTGTTTAGTAATAAAGTGTGCACCTAATTTTCATTATGATTCTGATTATAATGATTTTAGGTTTTAATTATGTTAAGTTTAGAGTTAGTTATGATCATTTTAGTTCAATAGATTATTATGTGTACTTCTTGATTATTTTAATTTTTATTTGTTAGTCATTTTGATTCTGACTTTAGTTATAATAGTTTTAATTCGTATACAGTTATTTTAATTTAAATTTTTATTATTTTTGTAGATGGTCCAAATATAACTGACAAATTTAAAAAAATTGGCAATTTGATAGAGAAAAATCATCTAAAGACTATGATATGTGCAAATCACCCAAATAAAATGAGTCGTATATCTAATCTGATTAGAGCTCAAGCTGCTAAAATCTAAAAAAACAAAGTCATCTGAGGCATGAAAAAAAAACAAACTATTCAAGTATCTGATTGAATTGCTCGAAGCATTCCTACTCACTTAAATTTACCAAAAACTCACTTTAGTGGTTACTTAAACCCAAGTTACATGGACACAAGTTGCTCGAATTCGAGTTACTCAAGTGACCTGAGTCGCTCGAGTAATTCATATTCATCTAAGCAGAAAAAAAATCGATTCTCAGTTCTAAGTTTGAGTTGCTCGAACTACTGAAGTTTCAAGCCAGGCACACTATGGGTGACCTGAGCTATTGGGATTCCCGGTAGCTCGATCAACTAATATTATTGCTACAAGAGATTTTATAGCATAGACTATGAAGTATAACCCTGACTACGGATGAAAAAATTTCATAACACAAACTATAAAGCATAATACAGGTTATGACAGTAGCCCTGACTACTTGATTACATTACCATGGCACAGACCATGAAGACAGCATAGACTATGATTGTAGTTTTGATTACCTAATTGTGATAAAATACAAATTATGTGGCTCAGCAGAGACTGAATAGTCAAAATATAACACAAATTATACAAATCATAGATTCTTCTAAGAATTGAAAGAATGTCCCAGAGACAATGAAAATAATGGCAGTACAATTCTGCACGGAACGTTGGGAGACATGTGACTTGGTGGTTAAGAAAAACACTTGTCAGGTCATAGGACCCACCCACTCTAGTCACTCGAGTAACCCTGAGTCACTCGATTCAAGTAAGTCAGGCACTTGACCCGAGTGAGTCGGGTACTCATAGAGCATCTATTGACCAACCTAGTTGAGTTGGAGTAGAACACTAATTCTCTAGAAAACAGTTAATCTGCGGATATTATCGCTTGATCTCTGATATTACCTTTCTTGATTCAATTACATTTCTTAGAGTTCCGTTCTAATCCTGATAGCTCCATTAAAATGTTATAAATAGGAGGAATAGTCGTGCTCCTAAGATATCAGAATTCATATTTGGGTTCAGACTATATGATACGTGTTTATACTGTCGATATTCTAAACTCAATTAGCTTTCTCCTTCACTTAATCATCTCTCTTTTTCGTTCTGTGTTTCTGATTACTTTGTATATTTCGCCTCTTCAGTATTTATTAATTATTTGTTTTAAAAAAACCCAACAATTTTAATTTTAAATTTTATTATGCAGAGTTAGACTCAATTAAAAATATATAATAATGTACACCAAAATAATTAGTGCATATAACTTGAGCCATCTTTAGTAGAACTAAAAATGGAATAAATGAGAGTTTTCTCTTTTCTCCATGAAGGCTTAAAAGTAAAAATTTTAAGAGAAAATTAATTAAACAACTAAATTTTTTATATAAATTAACCAAACAATATATGACTATATTTTGATTTACCTATATGAAATTGTTAAAGGAAGCCTTTTGGATGAAATTGATGACTGCAACTAATGCTTGAAATAACAGTAATGCCTGAGAAATCAAGTGAAAAAAAATTGACATAGCGAGAAGAAAGAACTACAACCAATTACTATTATTGTTGAAACATGAAGTAAAATACGAGGTCACTTACGTCTAGATGAATTAAGGTCACGTTGTTGTACATTACAAAAGGCTCATACGTCTAGATGAATTTAAGGTTACGTTGTTATACATTACAAGAGGCTCAGTTTTCAAATATAATTTTAGAGTCACACCGAGTTAATTATTTATATAAAAAATTAAATTAATTAAATATCGATGACTATAATTATATCACATTTGTCTACAAATAAATATGATTAAGTATAATTTTTTTAAAGAAAATTTAAAACAAATATTCAATCACATACTTACAAATATAACATCAACTTCATTTTTTAAATGGCTAACAAACTTATCGAGCTCTATATAATGAACATATCATATTATAAAAATATATAAATTCAATAATAAAATTATTAGATACGTCCGGAAACTAACCCCATCTTTTCATCCCACAATACCCCAAATTCGAGAATAGGTCTTTTACCATACAATTATTGTGCAATGCATAATATAGCGATTAATATTGCACAAATATGTATTGTACAGCACATTGTGCAATGCATGACGGTTAAATCTATACATTACACAAGAATTGTATGACAGAGGATCTTTTTCCCCAAATTCATATCCAGTGTGTAAGACAATATAAATGCAACTGATAAGACAATCCAGTTTTCAAGCACACTCAAGCTCAAGACATTGGAAACCAAAATAACCAATTGTGAATTATGGACTAATCACAGAGTAATTATTTGGTGCACCTGGAGTACAAGTTCATGTGGTACTCTCACTTGGTATAGTATCAAGAGCATGATAACTCACATTTGTTAGATGATTAGAAGACAAAAAATAACTCATGTTATGTAAATTATAATAATTTATTTATTAAGAATATCACGTGATATTACTTATGTGGTACTCAGGAAGTACTTAACAATTTGCCCTAATCACATGACCAAAGAAAGATGAGAGAGGGTCAAAAAATAGTTTTTTTTTTTTTGAGAGAGAGAGAGGAAAGAAGAAAGCAAACTAAACCATTCTGCAGATCAATAAACAATAGCCTCAGAAAGGGTACATTGCACTTCACAAGGATCCATGCAACAAAGTTCATTTGTTATTGTTAGGAGTTTTAATCATACACTGCAACCCAACCCCTCATCCCCCCATCCCCTCCCTTTGTTGTAGATACTTCGTACAGCAAATTCCCCGACGATCCCCCGACCATTCATAGTCTGCATTGCAGTGAAAGAGCTACAAATACACTAAACTGAGAAAAGAAAATGATAGAAGTAACACTACACGAGCACAAAATGAAGATGCATTCCAATCGATCAGAGAATTGTCCTCCTGCGTTTGTACATCCTCATTAACACGGTAACTCCCTCTTGCAATGTTGCCTTCCTCCCTTCAGTGAAGTTCCACAGCTCTGAGATAACATACCTTCCACTTGGGTTGTATTCATTTATCTCTGTCAGTGCCGCTTTGACAACTTCGTATACTTCATCACCAAATTCATTCTTCAGATCCTTCAGTTTTTCATCTTCCTCGTCTATTATTCCCTGAACCAGCAACATCAATGTTATGTAAAGAACATGGAAAAATAGAACAGCGTGAGCTTTTAAAAGTGTTCAGCTGGTTGAATACAGATGCAGATGTGTCAACCCCATGGGAATATAATTTGAATTCCAACAATTTGAAGGACATATAGATAACGCAAAGAACCTTTGAATTTATCAACAGCCGTGTTTTTCATATATAAAGTGGTTGTGCTGCTCAAACAAGGTAAAAAGTATTAACTATTGTGGTTGAATAGCTTGAACTTATTATAAAATGCACACCTTAGCTTCCCCATTAACAGTGATAACTTTGAAAGGATGCCATTCAGGATCTCGAAGGTACTCCTCCCACAATGAGATTGTTTCAATAGCTCTATCCTCTGCATCTGCGTCATTGTACTTTCTCTTCATTGCTTCGTGGAAAGGTTTGTTGTCAAGTTCTCCCATCCTCTTAACACCAATATTATCACTTTTTGACATTTCTTTCAAGCCCTAGAAAGCAAGTGAATTAGTCCTTCCAAGCTTGAAGATCTATTTGTATTGGCAGGGAAACTAGAAATAAAATTTAAGAAATATCCAATAAGCCACAGTTAAGTGTGCATATGTAATATATATATATATATATATATAGAGAGAGAGAGAGAGAGAGAGAGAGAGAGTTACCAAATTACCTACGATCCTGCTGCTCATAGTAGAAGCCTTTCTACAACAGTGAGTCAGTGACCTAAGACTCATGTACTGTTCTTATAATCCCATCTAAACCATTACTTTTGCTTTCTCCCCCCCTTTCCCCCCAAAAAAAATTGTTTAAAAAAGAAAAAGATTAAAAAGCGGGAAAATGAGGAAATCTCGGGTATCACAAATCACTAGCAAAGGCAACACACTGGGACTCTGTTTGGAAAACAAAAATATAAAAGCAGTGAAAAAACCACCAGTGCATTGTACAGATAAGTGCTAAAGGTGATATAACAGATGCTCGTCTGACATCACATCCTATCAGAAAAATATCACCACCATCCCAATCTAACTAGTTTGAAGCCTGTAACAACGCCAATGGGCTACATCCAACTTAGATCATTACGCTGTGGAACCCATATTTGCCAATATACCCTAAGACTGTCTATAATGGCAAATGGCATATTAAAAATGGCTAGTAGAGTTAGCATTTCGAAAAGTAAGGACATTTTGTGGGTACAAGGCACCTGCCCCCATTTTTGGCATTCCTCCTTTCAAGTATACTTGAAAAGGAAAAAATAGCACCAGCAATATGAAGAAAGAAAGCAATATATAATGCTTACATTAATCAATTCTTTACGAGCATCCTGCAGCTCGTCGTTACTCTTCCGCTCTTTCACTATTAGAGTTTGGTTCAATGCTTCTAAATCTTCAAGATCTCCTTCCTTTTCTCTCAACATTTCATGTATTCCCTCAACCTTTTTTAGAACTTCCAAATCACCATCGTCTCCCATGTGCTTCATAACATTCAATGTCCCTCTCATTTGCTCAATTTCTAGTTCCAGTGCTTGCTTTGTATCCAGTTTTTTTTCCAGTTGAATTATTCTCTTGTGGAGATCCTCCTTTTGCCTCTGAAATTAACAGTCACAACCTTGCATGATCTATCTAATATTTGAACTTGACAGGGAATATTCCAGTCAGTAATCGGCATTCAGTTACTAAGAGCAGTTTTCATACCTTCTGATCCTCAGCCAATTTCAACACATTTTCATCAGATTTCTGTTGCTCCATAGCTGCCATCAGAAGTGAACTATTTTTTACAGCATTCTGAAAGAACAATGAAATTCATTTTGTCAAGCGTTTCATTACTACTTCAGCATATAATCATAAAATTGAATAAAAAGGCTGCTACACCGACGGCTGTAACCAATGAAAGTTATTATAGAATAACACCTTTTTTGGACTAGCGAGACAGAGGCCCAACACTGATGCCCAGCTCATGGAATCATCTCCCAATGCTTCTATAACGTGGTTCCCAAGTCCCAAGGGACAAGAGATGCATCTTCGTTCACAACCTTAAGAATATGTTCCTCTGGATTTGGATATATTGTACATAACAAATAGCTCTCACAAGGGATTCCCTTTGGGCAGTCATGCTAATAATTCAGACATGTATTAAAATGTCTTCCATTGGGTTCCTTGAGAACGATAATAATAAGAGATGAGTTTCATTTAACCTAACCCTAAGATATTAAAAGAAATGACTAATTTACCTAAAATAGGTGAAGAAAACAAACATTGATATGTGCAAAACAACATCTATAATAAAAGGAAAAAAATTGTCAATTTGTTGCTCTCCATAGACATAGAAAGATGGACAAGCCTCTTCCATTTCAGAAAGAATGGAGTTAACAGGATATCAATAAGTGTCGGTGCCTAAACAACTAATTATAGAAAGGAGAGCTTTGTTTCTTCAGTATTTATATCTATTTATACAAGGTCTTAACCAAAAAGAAAAAACACGAGCTTCTTCTACGTATATAAAAAATGGGTGAGCCCCTTACTTTTTCCTCCTATCCACCTCATGTGAAATGACCAAATAATCCTTCATTTTCTATTTATTTTACTCGTGTGTCCATCCAAACTTTCTCAATTGCCTTCTCAGGTCTCGCCGGTGTTCCCAGTAGGTCGTGATGTGATTCAACATGGCCGTCTCTTGTCCCCCCGCCGATGGGGAATCTGCTCCTGAGTCGTTGCTCTGCTGCGTCTGGCCCATCCTTTAGGCACCTTTGGAAGGCACGGAGTGTGACAACATACACGCTTGTCCACCCCTCTCCAAACCCTGCCTCAATTTCATATGGTCAAAAACTGACTCAAATTTGTCTTTTCAAATTGATCAACAATCATAGGATGAACAAAGTGATGCATCA
Source organism: Heliamphora pulchella (assembly GCA_032270985.1). Classification (NCBI taxonomy): domain Eukaryota; kingdom Viridiplantae; phylum Streptophyta; class Magnoliopsida; order Ericales; family Sarraceniaceae; genus Heliamphora; species Heliamphora pulchella. Next base: position 3,327,457 of record JAULJZ010000018.1, on the reverse strand, counting down.
AACGACATTTTGCCTCCCATTGGTAGTCGACATAGGATTAAAATTGCAGCATCGGAATATGGTTTGGCACATTTGTGGCTATAAGAATTACAGGATGAACAAAGTGATGCATCAAACAACATTTTGCCTCTCATCGGTTGTCGACATAGGCTTAAGTGGGTGGAGCGGGAATATGTTCCGGCACATTTGCGGCTGTAATTAACCAGCCCACCTACCTCCAAACACCATCTCATCTCACCATCATCACTTGCTGCCTCAGTTTTGTCTTAAATAATGTAGAGAGCCTCTCTTCACCCAGGCAAACCCAAAGCCAGTCAGTGTTTAAGCAATGTTTCAATTTTATTTGGCTCGTAGAGCTATTTACTCAATCGTAGACATTTCTGGAACACTTCTAACAGAGGGACAAATAGTCAGTTTTTAAAGAACTTATTCTCAACGTCTTTCAAATATGAATCCATCCGACTCAAAAGGGAAGAACTTGCATGGACTTAGTTCTCCAACTATGATCTCACTGAAAGTTGTGATATGAGGAAAATTGTGTACTTTCCATGAACATAAGAGAAGAAATAGAGAATTTAAACAATTTAACTTCCAAAATTAGTTGAAATTCAACATCTATTATTATCATTGTAGGTTTGTAACATGAGTGGCAGAGTTTATATACAATGAAAAAATTTATAGTAGCACCTTGAGGTTGATGATCAAAGTAAAAGTTAATAGCATCATGTACTGTTTCAATCAAGAGATGGGAAGACCCTTATGAAAAACTCATTCTAATTGATGTGAAGGTAATTACCACACAAAAGTGTGTTAAATAATATTAGTTTAATATTATTTCGTTAAATTATTTATTATCGACATTCAACACATGCATTGCATGTGCTTGAAACTAGTAATATGAAAAGGTGATAAAACCAAGTAAGAAATATCATACTTTTTCAATCTCTTCAGACAGCTTTCTGCTTTCATTTTCAGTTTGGACCTCACGCTTCTCCAATTCCTTTCCCCGCACCTCAAGCTCCATCTTTTGAGATTCCAGTTGCACCTTAAGCTTTTCATGGTCATTAAAAATCTTCAGGAAATGTTCACGTGCACTCAACTGAATCTTTTTAATCTCTGACGAATCCAAACAAACATGAAACAGACTACCGTCACTGCAACAAATAATACTGTAAACAAAAAGTAAGATGAATGAGTCAAATTCAAATCATAATATGTTTTTCCCTTCCTTGCTATTTATATATGCCTAGACAACCTCTACCTTTCATTAAACAATTGCCAAGCCATACCAATTAAACAATTCGAAACTGATCTGCCCACCAGTATGCTATATTAATTTCCTCAATCAAGTTCCATAACCAATGGGAAAGAATAATTAAGCACTAAAATAAAAAACACCTTCGTTATAAGATTGTTGAACCCTGTCTTTCTCTTCAATTAATTTGGAAAGCGAATTTGAAGTCTCGCAGAATTTGCTCTCCATCTCTGCCAGGTGCCTATTTTTTACCTCAATCAAATTTGTTAAGTTAGATACAAGTTTATTTGTTTTCCGGGCCTCTTCTGCCATGAGATCGGAAATCGTTCTAAGGTCTCCAATCTTGCGAAGATGTTCCCCAATAATGCTGTTGGAATTGTAGTCATCTGCACGAGCAACCCATGCATAGAGATCAGACACTCGGTCTTTGGTGGATGGATTCCAGTCCTTTTTCCCACAATGATCTGCCTCATAGGCCTTCTCAAATGACATTGCATTGTTGAAGCCAGACCAGTCTTTGTGAAATTCCACAATAGCACTTCCAGAGTGACCCCGGAAATTCCATAGCGGATGAACTCTTATCGGATTGAACCCTCTCCTTATCAACTGGTCCCTCAGCTTGGAACCACTTTCCCCGACATAACGCCCATCCTTCCATTCAGTCTGGAGGTTAACCACAATTCCAGTCCATGGCCACACAAACTTCTCATCATGGTTACAATCTGCAAGGGCATCAGCCTTGGCCACAGGTTGTGATGGACCGGCAACAACTCCTAGATCTTCTTCCAAGTATTTTGCCAATGCTAGATGATTTGCCTTATCTCTCGCACTTCGCTTCTGTGTATTACACTTGCCCACCCCAGTAGCATGCTGTAAGAGTTCCTTATAGAGGAAATCTCGTTTTTTCTTCTGCGGACAATAAGGGCAACTGAAGGTTTCCTCTGATATCTTAACCTGATGACTTCCGCTCTTCAGTTTTTCATAAGATTTTTCTTCATACTCCTCAATTTCAGATTCACTTATGTCAGTGTCCTCTCCTGAACTGTGACCCATTGTACTGCCTGTCAAACCAACAGAAATATCTAAAAATGAAATAACAAACATAAACTATCAACCAAAAGAGAAATCACTGGTACTTTACAAACAAAAGAAAAGGCTGTGTCAAGTGACTCTTTTCAGCGAATAATCCATTTTTAAGGATGGGAAGGAAAATGCTAACAAAATTTCAACCACCATGCCCAGACTTGCTTTTAGATCGATGAGCAAACAAAGTAAAGTAAAAGAACAAGTCTTTATGAGAGAAACAGAGACAGAGAGATTCATCTATGGTTAGATTCTTCTAAACATGAAATGGGTTCACAGTTGAAAGACCAGACAACTGTCCTAGCTCTACCATATCTTTTGTTTCATTTCTACTTGAACAATCACAAAACACTTTTTTGATTATGGATCTGCTACCAGAAATTCAATTCAGCTCCCCACCTTGTGTTTGCCTAAATCTAGTAAATGCCCGCAATAAGCAGGCCATTTTGGGATGGGTGCGCACTAGTTTGGAACACTACCACACAGATTTAAATAAACTTGTAATTCATGAAACCTGAATGAGAACAAACAGGTAGTACGTTCGAAAAAAACTCAACATCTGTCGGAAACAGAAGTAAATCTCGATCGAACTCTGCAGTTTTTACACTAAATGGAACATTTTCATAGCTGATAACTTGTAAACAATCAACAAGAAATTACATTTGACCTGCACCCAGCCACTACACCCCAACAACACAAAAGAAAAACTAAACCCGATGAAAGCAGAAAACTCCCAATTTCTTTCAATTTCCGGCAACTTTTATCGCCCAACATGAAAATGAGATTGCATGAGACAATCGATTGCAACAAAGACTGAAAATCATGCATAAGTCAAGAAATGCTCAAAATGAAGATGAAAAATCAGCTGAAATTCAAACAAACGGAGAAAACCTCTTCGACCCATAAGAACGTATCAAGTATGATATATACAGAAGCAAACATACACGAGAGAAAGATAACGTACTTCGATTTCGTATGAATTGCTTGCTGTTTCTCCAAAATGTGGAGAACAGAGCCCTAGATGTGGCCGAAAATTGGTAAAGAACGAACAGAATGCGAGGGGCGCTAGGGTTTTCGGTGTGACCGAGGAAAATAGGAAGTGAACATGGTAAGTGACTTGGGTTTGGTGAGCAAACCAAGACAACAGCCTGCAGTAACGTACATCAAAAAAGCAAAAAAAAAAAATGTTTTTGCGTAGTACACGAAAATTTATAGTTGAAGGACGCTTTTGTCTTTTCACTTTGTATTATCATGTGATTCTCAACGGTGATTCTAAGCTCCTCTTCACACATGGGCTGGTCCACAGTTCGGAATCAGGCCCAAGGGCTGGAATGGCCAAACGGCCCACAACAAAGCAAGAGAGCTTGAGTAGATGTAGACCGATGTTCAAACTCCTGCAGAGCATAATGACAAAAGTTGCATTTAATGCGACGAGACGGTCGAGCTTGGAACATTAATAGCACTGTTACATCCGTACAATTATGAATTGAATGATATCTGATATGACTCGAAATAATTAAACAGCTAGTCGATTTAGCAAAAAAAAATTTCAAAAAAACCCAAAGGGGAAAAAAGGCAATTCCTGCCAAAATTGAACCCAGAGAGTCGCCCTTTTTCACCAAATCCTATACAAAGACATTATAAATACCAAACTCAAAAACTAGGTACAAATACGTGATCCCATTAACTGAAACTTTTCAAAATTCTCTTCAGAGCTTTTCTATTCATTTTATAGTTTACTAATTTAAGCATCGGAGAGGCTTTCCAGTCAAGTCCACCAGCTAGTCTGTCGGGCAGTCTCATCCATGTTCCTTTATGCAGGAGCAATCAAGCCGTCAAAAAAGAAGACTCAAGCCTAGTTCTTTCCATCCCTATCTCATCTATGAAGATTCATTCTTGCACATATATAATCAATATAATTCATCATATAAAAAGGCAAAATTGATTAATTTAAACAAAAAATAAAAATCTAACATATTATCTAAATAACCAACTTAAGAACAACTAATTTACCAAATAACTTATTTCAAAATTAATTTAACTTTTTGACTAAAAATTTGAAGACTAAAAAATTTTTTTATTAATCTTTATGAAATAAGAATAAAGATACAAGAAAGAATTGTTGTCACTCATTTATAGTTGCTCGTCAAATGTTGAGCATTCTCTCTTGAAAATTTTTGAAGAGAAATTTATATTACGTTATTCCTAAATTTAAGTTAGATTACTCCTAAGACAAGATAAAGATAAAATTATTAATGGATTATTGAAGTCAGGTCCTTTTACAATGAGAATAATACATCCATTTATAGAAAAATCTTCACAAATAACTATCTATAACTACCGATAACTTCCTATAACTATTTATATAAAAATCATTTCTACGATACCAAGTATCATTTGGTTGTAACTTTTATTAACCGCCACGCTCTTCTCTTGAAGTGTCATTTGTCATCCTTTGAAACATTTTACTTGGGCATTTCAGACATAGAATTATCTTCAATAAAATCTCGTAAAAATTAACAGGCCATATAAAAAATAACATCCTTAACAGGAAATGTAAATTATGGTGTAAATAATGTCCCTAACTCTTTA
>JAULJZ010000018.1:3311900-3322427 GCA_032270985.1 Heliamphora pulchella | reverse complement strand
AAATCCAGAGTGAGTTTTGTGTAACTCAATGGGGAGTTGTGAGAACAAGTTAAGTGTTAGAACTTTGTTTAGAGAGAGTGAAAACAGAAGAGAGTTGTGAGCTGTGAGAGAGAGCTCCTCTATAATTGTTTTCATCGATATATTGATATCCCTCTCTCCCGGGAACGTAGGTTAAGCTTAGCCAAACCACGTAACTTCGGTGTTCTTTGTGATTGATTGATTGTGCGTGCTTGTGTTCTTTCTGAACCTCTTCTACACCCCTCACACTACGATGATTCCGAAGACGTCAACTTTGCACCTTTACTAATTCGACTCCAAGAAATGCGAAGCTCTCAAGCGATTACTTGCTCTCATTGCACGTCTCTGATTTCTTCCCCCAGCTCATATGCGTATATGCACATACATAAATTATAATCATCTTATCCAACTTTAAATAGGAGTATTAAAGACTTAACAAGGGCTCTGCATCTCAACATTCATCAATATGCCCCATTGGGATAATTGGTTATTTATTTATTTACTTTTGAGAGAATATAAAATATTCATATTCATTAAGCAATAAAAATGAGAGCCTGACGAATGTCAAGAAAACGGATCCCCCATGCACTCTTATTGCTAAATATTTGCAAAACAAACCTTCTAGCTGGTGGTTGGTGGCCGGTGGGAAGCCCGTCGATACCCAAGTCAGGTGGAGCTTGAGAGAAATTATGTAGAAGAGATGAAAAGATAAATCCATACATTTGCTTAAATGGATTGATCACTTAGTGGAGAGAGAGAGAGAGAGAGAGAGAGAGAGTGGACTCATTTGCCCTGTTGCATCACCCCCTAGCCAGCCTATGATGGCTAAGTAGAGTGTGGGACGAAAAATTATTAGATACTCATAGAGTATCATGTAGGTGATGCTACATGGTACTCTCGACACATAAATAATTTCAACTTACACAATGTGGGCTACTTTTTATCTCCTAACCGCTCAATAAAGGCGAGTCATGATATTCCTACCGCAAAATTTGTCGTCACCATATTGGATGGGAGCACCATGCAGACTTGCCACGTAGAATTCCAGGAGCACCGAATAATTACTCGTGTGGGAATAGATTTTATGTATTGTCATGTTACCCCTAGCTCATGAAGGCTAGGGGGTGTTTGATTAGGTTTAGTAGTTTTATTGGTTTTTTACCTCTATAATTTTATTTTGTCTATTTTTGTTTAAGATAAAATTTTTATACTTTTTGTTCGTCTCATTGAGACAAATAAAAAAAACAAAAGACTTTAATTAAAATAGAAAAAAATTAGGAAAAAAAGTTTTAAAAAAGACAAAAATATGTCAAAATAAGCCAATAACCGAAATTTTATATTTTTTATTTCGTCCTGAGTATTTTAATAAAAAATTGATCAATTTTTTATACTTTTTTGGTTCATTTTATTGAGGCTATTCGGAAAAGTAAAGAATTTTGGCCAAAAAATTAAAAAGTTCAAAAAAAAAATAAAAATAAGCAAAATTTAGCCCAAACAGGGCTATCACATTTTATTTTCAGTTCATCTACTTTTATCTTCTATAGCTTTTTATTAATTGTGGAGTCTAGCCTATTGTTAATTTCAAGCACTTTTAGTTCATCTCTAGTGGATTAGAAGTACTTACTTTACTATTTTGGCAATGGTAATGGTAGTTCTCATTTCCTCTTACAATTTCATTTGCATTTAGGTGCTTTCATGTTCTTTTTGTTATCTTCACACTAATGAGATTATAAGTCCTTAACAAGGCACACGACGAACCATAATGTAGCTTGTCTTAGGCGACATGCTTCTCTCAATTAGAAGTCAGATCACGGTATTACTCTTTCAGTAATACTGTGATCAGCAATCACGAGTCCAATCAGACCCCGATATGCCCACATACTACTATACACGCGCACCTAAAGTGTTCACGCTCTTCGGAGGAACAAATTCATTACCTTTTCTTTTCAGAAAATTCGTTAGTAATCAAGCGGAGCTCAAATTCTCAATCTTCTCAAGAAATTTTCTAAGATTCAAATTCTTGATGATATCATTCATACCTAAGCAAAAAGATGAAAATGGAAAAGAAAATAAAAGAAAAATGTACATTAACGTTCATTATGAATTCTAAGCTCATGAGAACAGAAGCTATTTATACAATGTGCACAGATGTGTGCAAAGTATGGGAATTCAACTATCCTTTGTCATGACCTGAATCTGTATTTATATATTTAACTTTTCTGTCAGCATCGTTGTTCTCTTCCCTTGCTTATGATCTTACAAGGGCAGCAAGTAGCGGAATTCAGAGTCGTAAGGCTGAATCGCTACCTTCTTTGCTAATGGAGATTTTGTTTCGGTGATTAGGCACTCCATGATCAACCTTTTCAGTGGACCAGAATGAGGCAATTGGCTATAAATCCATTCTAGTAGCGACTCCAGGTCGTCCGCAAAATCTCTCATGTGCCATTGCAGAAGCTTAGGGACCACAATCTTTTTCTTGCCTGTAATTCCCACAGAAGCTTCCAAATATTCGACTCTTGCTCTTCCCAGTTCGTTCACGACGTCCTCTGGTGTGTACACTCTTAACTGCAGTTTTAACAGTTTCTTCTCATTAACTTTGTTGAGGATATTACACAACCAAGAAACAAGAGTAATTCTCTCACCGCTGGTGAAGACCAGCTGCCTCGGCAAAGAGCAAACGTCACATTGGGTTCTGGATACCCCAAGCCATAGGCATACCGAAGTAGCATCTCCTTCTCGTCTATTAGGTCCTTCCAGGTCAAATATAAATGTCAGCATATGAAGAGAGTGTTACATTATGCAGACCATAACTCTAGTTGGTTTGACAAATCAATTTTGAACCTTCATGAATAGAGTTGGGAAGGGATCTCAAAGTGTTCTTTTTTCTATTTCATTGGGAGTTTCACTGAGTTTTAAGATTAATTTTGATCAATTTTGTGTACTATAAAGTTGAGAGCCCCATATATTTAAAACTGCTCAAAGTTGGTTATTAAAGTTAAAATGCTGAACCTTGGAGCATAGAAAGATCGGATTTACCAGTTCGAATATACACACTCACATTTTTAGAATCAGATGGATGGCGGAGGATGAAGTGCTCGATAGCTAAAGCATTTAGTACTATCCCTCCCACATTCATTGCAGCCTGGGTCAAAAAAATTGCCATGGAATATTAGAGATCAATTTGCAAAGCTCCCAACAGGTCAATTCTTTTGATAGGTTAGTACTAGCTTGTTATTGAAGAGTTTCTTTGAATGGTTCATTTAGGGTCTTGCTTTGGTCTCTGAGTCTCTCTCTTTTTTTTTTTGCTTCCTCACATTTAGTGCCTTTGTCTGCAGGCCATTGACATACCTTGTTCATAAGTGCCAGCAGTTTCTCCTGTGTGGATGGCAACCCATGTTGTAGAAATGCCTGGAGAGGAAAACTAACCTTAGATTGCAATATTTGAGATGCATTTAGTTTTCATTTCTTGTGGCTTAAGATTTCTTACAGTACATGCATTATGCAGGAATTGTAGATGTTGATCCAGAAAGCTAACTTTTGCTTGTAGGTCAAGGAAGTTAGGTCCACATAGCACAGTTTATGAATCAAATCCCTGGAGGAAAAAAAACAATTAGGTCCTTATTATGTAGCTATAAAAGTAGTCACTCCTAGATTAGGAACTTGAAGATTACCTTAATTTTCCCATTGCTTGATAACACTCCGAAACTTGACTAATGTCCAGTGAACTTGTGATTTGGATGAAATTCTTGTATGGCCCAACATCTCTGATGGGGCCATCAAAATCGTGTAATATGCCATAAGGATCAATATTTGATGTTTTGTCAAATGAAAATTCAGGTGCTTTACAGTTGAATGTGGTCTTTGAGATGAAGCCCTTTGAGTTCATGCAAGAGAGAGGATGCTTTGGAACAATGGATGATCCTTTTCTGCCCAGAGATGCCAGGTTCAGTTTGAGAAATATCCCTATCAAACACTTCATCAGCTCTTCCGAGAGTTCATTCGGCTTCTCAACACCAATTTGTATATCGAAATGGCTATGGTTTCGGCTTCTTCTGCCTCGTCTTGAAGTTTCAGCAACTTCCTCTGTTGTCATATAGCCCCAAACCAAGGGATTAGATGATCATACTTTGATTTTAAAATATGTCAAGTTTAGATAGATTACTAAAAGGGAGAGGTTTACCTCCGGATTTCATGGAAGACACGCTTGAAACGTTGATAGAAGAACCGAAAGAGGCTCTTCTTTCTCGTAAAATCTTGTTCCTGCAGTGCTCTTTGAAATCTTGTGATCTGGAATCCATTCTGCAGCCGAATTCCTTTTGGTCGCGTGGTCCGTGGGGTAGTTGTTTCTGTTCCTGCTGCCTCCAAACCACATTGAGGGATTCCCAATCTTTTGTTTGCCTTTTCTCTTGGTACAACCTTAATTTCAACTCATCCACTTTTCTCTCTAGCCAAACAATCTCTTCCTCCACCATAGCCAGCTCTGCAAGTAGCTCTTGAACCTGCATCAAAACATCCAATTTTGAGTCATCGAGTTTAAGGCATTGCCAAACAATCAAATGAATTATACAACGAGATAAGTGTCCCGACAAGTTTCCATTTCTGATTGGCTTAGAGGTTATGTATTTGGCATGTTAGAACCCCTGAACTTTCCCCCACTTTCCCATACACTTTCTCATCTTTTCTTACCTTAGAAGGAAGCAAGTTGGAAAGACAGGGACAAGAATGCACAGGCCCCTGCAGTGCGCATTTCAGAATTTTGCTCAGTTTCAGCTCTGCATCTAAATCTTCCTGCAATTTCTCAACCTGCAGCATAATAATAATAATAATAATAATAATAATGTGAGGATCATCAAGCTCTGCCCATTTCTTGTTTTTCCTTCTGTTCCATCTTATTGTAGGATTGAGTGACAATTAATAGTTATGGCAGAGTGACGATTAGTTGTTACAGCAGAAAATCAAAAACCACGACAAAAAGAATAACACATTCACATACTGACACACGATTTACGTGTTTCAACCAAAATTATGCTTACATCTATAGAGTTGCGACAATTTGGCCAATACAAAACATGGGTCAAAATCCTAACAACAACTAAAAAAAAAAAAAAAACATAATTATACACAATTTACGTGTTTCTCCCAAAACTATGATTACATTCACAGAATTGCAACGATTTTACTATAAGAGGAGCCAATACAAAACAAGGGTCAAAATACTAACTAGAAACAATGAATATAAATACCTACAAGGTTAGAAGTCAAACCTGATTATATGTTCTATGAACTAAATCTCACAAAAAAAAAAATAATTAAAAATTGTAGCGTCTTTAAAACGAGTCGGGTCGAATCATGAGTTGAATCCCTCAAAAAATAACACTAATAACATTTCTAAGAGAACCCAAGGCACAGTCACCTCTTCCTCAAGGTCAACTCTTCCCTGCTTCTCTGAATCACTTGGCTGCATCAACAAGTCCTCGAATTTCATTATTCGGTCAAAGCTAAAAGAAGCTTGAACTTAATTTTGAATCTCAGAGCAGTAATGGGTTTTATCTAAGAAGAACCCTAATTATTCAGAAATATGTGTGGATGGCTTAACATGAACGTGAACTCGCCTAGACTTTGAATTAATTATGCGGAAGGAGGTGACGACGTGAAGCCCATGAACGGCGTAAACTTTCGCAGCCGGTGGGCGGTGGTGGTGGGAGTTTTAAACTTCATTTATGTCGCCAACACATTGCTGATATATCTTCTAGTATCCACTTGATTTATCACGAGTCAAAAAGTTTGAAAAAGGTGATAAACTTGTGTTTTTAGAAGAAATGCAATTGTCACCTTAGATTTTTGGGAAAACAAATGTGATTAAATTCTTACAAATTTGATGTGAAAAAACATGAATGCAATTTGTCAGCATAGATTTTTGGGAAACAATATAGTCAATTCTTACCGATAATTATAACAGTAATGCTATGAACCCAAAAATAAAAGTCAAAAAATTACTCGAAAAGTGATTTAAATATTTAAGATTAACTTGAAATGTATTTCACATTCTATTAAATATAAATTTTATCCATCCAAATCACATTCTGAGTAATTTTTTGAGTTTTGTTTCTAAATTCATAGCATTGCTGTAATTATAAACGCTCTTCATTTAAAGCATACTAAATGGTCTGTATTGAAAGACTGACAAAAAAAAGGTAATTAACTCCGACTTTCTCATTCAATGGCCAAAGTAAAATTCAATGCCCAAAGTAAATGTACTTTGGGTATTACTCTGACTCCTTTATTACTTTTATTTTGCGAAGTTTTCATTATCCATCATTTTTATATAAAAGAAGGCCATTACCCCGACTCTTTTATTACTTTTATTTTGCGAAGTTTTCATTATTTATTATTATATAAAAGAAGGCCAAGTACTTAAAAAGTATGTAATCGACAATTTATGTTTTTTGGATGAATTTTTCAAATTCTTTTTGAACTTAAGCATTGTAAGATGTTAATGATTTTCCTTTTGGTATTTCAAGCCACTTTGAAGTTCTTAGGATTCAGTTTATGTTTAGTTTAATTTTTTTTTTTTAATTTTTTGTTTAAAAACCTTTAAAAAAGTTTATTGGTTTAGTCTAAGCTAGTTTTTTTTACATCTTTTTATATTTAATTTTTTATAAAAAAAGTCAAAAAACTAAAAAGCTAAAAAATCAAAAAACTTTGAAAAAAACTAGTCTAAACACAAGCTCAATTTTAAGCATCAACACTTGACAAGACAATATATACTACATCGTTTGTAGGGTGGGAGCAGAGCTAGGGCTCCAACATTGGATGGGGCTAGGACTCTCTATTCCCCTTCCCTCTGCCCTAGTTGTGGGGTGTTGTTTTTATACGAGTGTGCAAGATTTTCTTAGAAATTGTTCAAACCATTCTCTGATCCAGAGAAATTTCACTTTTGTAAAGATAAAATAATATAAGAAAAAAAGTCAGTATTGTTTGTCTTCAAATATTTTTCTCTCTCTAATAATTTTCAAGTCTCGAAAACATAATTGTACAACCATCTCATAACGCATCGGGATAAAGAGCAATATGAATATTTGGTACTATCCATATCACTCTGTATCTCGTTTTGTTGATCTTTAGATGCCATAAAAAGGAAAAATTATTCGGTGCAGAAGGTGGTATTGGCACCACCTCAATCTAGGCCCACACAAATGTATTGGCACCTTAGAAAAATTACTCCTATAAAAGAGTGTGTAGTCATGCATTGGCACTCACTTTTTTTGTAATTTTTTTTTTTAGTTTCTCTGAACTAGCAGCTACTAACTAGTGGAATTTGCTCACATGCATTATTGGAACAACAATTTAGTTTAATCTAAAGATTTTCTTAACCATTTGAGTCCACCAAAGTTTTTTCAACCATTTGAATCCGGCAGGTCACTCTTTTTCAACAAAATTATGCTCAATTTGTTATAGTACTTTGCTATCTTTTTAATTTTTCTTCATCTGTTCTCTTGATTCTCTCCAATGATTCACTTTTCTATAAAATATCAAGTCGCATTGTAAATTGATGATATAATTGCACAAATCAGGACTTAAACAATTAATAAGCAATGTCGAACCCATAAGATTGTTAGTTAAGTGAAATTTTAATGGAATGTTGAAACTCGACGTTTGTTAATACAGTCGCCTATGATTTTGATTCGTAGGCTCATATATTTAAAATAGGTTCCGATAACCACCATTCAATATAATGAATGCTCATGTTGGTAATAGTTTCTATTAGGCAATTTTATTTTTTTTAAAAATCAACAAATACATTTGAGGACTAAGAGGTCAAGAAAATTCTCACTCCACTACCCACCGCTAACTAAGCATTGTTTAGTGTTTTCTTATATAAATTTTTTTTAATATCATACTAATAAATTTTATAGTAAAAACATAACGATTTACTTTGTTGAGTAACGTGAGTCGCAATAACTTTGGAAGTATCACATAAGATTGCTACTTGAAACTCCGAAAGTACTTTACAATTTGGAGTGTGAGAGAGGGAGAGGAACAATAAGATTGATGATGCTCTTACTAAAAAAAAGGATTCCATGGTTTTCAGCAGTTTAACAACTGGTTCAAACACACACTAAAGAGTACACAAGTTAGCTAGTACTCGCTTTCCTTCCATCCGCCATATTCTTCTTCATCAGCTTCCTCTCGTACCTACAGAAGAATAAGAACAAGGTTGCATAAAAAATCACAACTATTTCGACTATTTTCTGCTACGTTTATTTATTTATAGAATATGCTATGTTTAGATCATAGATTTGTGATGAGATTTATCAAAGAAAAGAAACATGATGGAAAAGCCCAAGAATAAACTTAGCCTTTTCATTTCATTATTTACTCATCTTTTACATTCTATTCATAGTTTTTGTTTTTTTTCCATGATTCAAATGCAATATTGGGCCATAAAAGTTTGGATGAAATTTATTTGGGTTTTAGTTCAAAGATTTGTTGATGACTAGTTCTAATTTATAAAGTTCAATAGATAACGAACGCATAATTTTAATTTAAATGAGACAAAAGGCATAAACATTAGATTTTTTGAAAAAATTGATTGGACGAACTCATACAATTTTCAAATATTTAAATATTAATACTACTATAATTCTGAAATTTTTCGAAACTTAGGAGGATCCATCCACGACCGACCCGCTTGGGTCTGCCTATGGACCTTCATAAATTATAAATGGGATGGCTACTGTGCCAGTGAAGTGCCTCCTCAGCCGGGTCAGTCTTAGACATTTCATCATCTAAACCTTTACTCGTAGTGTTCGGTGAGTTAATTATTAATATAAAAAATCAAATTGATAGGACAATAGATAACATTTTTTTAACGATTTAAAATATATATATATATATATATCTCTACCATTTATTTTTTAAAATAAATGTAATCCAATTAGGTGACTCACGATATCCAATCCACTTAATTTTTTATACAAGCAATCAACTCAACAAGCATTACATACTAAACAGTTTTAACATCTACCCTTTTCCTATAAGGGTATGCTTGGAATTCCAATAAAACTGTATTAGATTATATAAGAAATGATATGAGCCTATATGTTTATCTTTATACGGTATTGTGGAGTGACTTCTTTATACGGTGTTTAAGTTAATGTGTCTCATACGATGAATGACATAGCAGTGACATGCAATACGATCACATTAGTCTTATACAATGAACATGGTATAAGTTTATACCAAATCAAAAGTAGTATAGAAAATGTTAAGATATAGTTCCACTTTAAACGGTAGACATATTGTATTGCATAATAGTTTTATTGAATTTGCTTCAAACATGGGATATGATAAAATGCATTTTTAACACTCTCCTACATGATGACATGACTTAATTGAATTGCATAGTCATATTAAATCATCCAACTCCAAACACACCCTAAATTGTTAAAAGTGAGTACCTTTGGGGTGAATGTGAGGCCAACTTCGATCTCTCCACAATAACTTTGATCCGCGTCAACAACGTTATATTTGTGAGGATGTAGTTCTACACCTCCATTCTCCACTCCTACTGCCAAGATATCGTTCAAATATATGCTGCATATATACATGTTTATAAAAACCAAAAAATAAAGATTAATTAATTAACAAAAAATAATATATTAGTTTAATTAGTTCATAATCGAATACGAGTTTATGGATTGGATTAAACTCTCCATTTCAACCCAAAAAAAAGGGTAAATGAGGCGGGCTTACGTGGCTTCGCCGAGGTAGTCGTCGGCAGAGAAGGTGTCCTTGTCCATGACACACAGAATGAGTTTGTAATGGTCACCTTCCCCGGGATACTCCACCCTGAAGGAAAATTTCTCGTTCCACACAGGGTTCCCCCCTTGCCCTACACCATTGTCATGGACATATATATATAAAGGTATGGATATGAATTATGAATATAGATTAAGAGCCTATTTGATCGTTTGAATATAAAATAAGATGATATTAAAAGGTAAAAAAAACAGAGATATATATAAGTTGCGTGTTTGGAAATGGTGCTACTAGTAATTTATAATAGAAGTTGTGATTGTTTAGTAAATATTGTAATTTGTAATTGAAATAGAAAAAAAAAAAAAAATTATAGCAGAAGTTGTGGGTGTTTAAAAAAAATTATAACTTTTAACTAAAATCAGTAGCAGTAAGTTAAAAGTTAGTAGCAAGAAGCTAAAATATAGTAATAGAAACTTAGCCAAACACCTCCAATATCATGGGATATAAGATGAAATATATAATACTTAAGAAAAAATGTACAATTATATGTACTATTTGTCAAAATATACTACCTTAAGAAAAGATGTGCGATTATACATATACTATTTGTCAAAATATACTTAAGATGAAATATATAATACTATGGGGTCAGTTGTATTACATATCCCCTTTTTAGATCCTCGCCCATTGAATATAAGAATTTATTTTACAAATCAAACAAGGAATAAAAAAAGTTAAAGAGACAAG
>JAULJZ010000018.1:3284913-3296479 GCA_032270985.1 Heliamphora pulchella | reverse complement strand
GCCAAACCACCGGGACCCTGAGACCCAAGAACTCTATATTCCTGAACCCTCTAGGACCCCCCTAGGACCCCCAAACCTCGGAAGCCCGAACTCCCGGGACCTTGGGACTCCATAGTCTCGGACGCTCAGGCAGAAAGCAGACAAAAATGGCTAAGACTGTCAATTTGAGATTTAATTACGATGGTAAATAAGTAATTTTACATTTAGTCTAATTGCGTTGTTGTCCCAGGATTATGTATTCCACCTCCAGTTGACTAATTATCTCCCAATTCATAGAATTGAGAGTCACTCGGAATAATTAGTCCCACCACTATTATACTAAATAAGCATGGTATTAAAAAATGCATTGAATTTATAATTCAATTCAATGGTTTAATCTCTCACTCCAAACATGGCCTTATAGTACTTAGCCTTAGCTAATTCTTATTTCAAATCTCGGCAGCTTATTTAATGGCTTATATATCATAGTCACTTTTCAAAATTTGTATAGACAAAATCACATTTCAAGAATGAAGCCAGTGCACTTAAAAACACACATTTACAAGATGTATAGATATCACATGAAAACAGAGACTGAACTTATTTAATTCCTCACACCCCTTAAAAAGTAGTTTTCCTTCCATCCAACACCTAAAATAAGAAAAAATAATGATGGGCCTAAAATTTATATAAGCAACTCCCATCATCACTCCTGGCGGTCGGATCGAAGTTGGCGGCGTTTGGATCGGTGCAACCTTCGGGGACCGGCACGTTCACTTGCTGCGCTGCTTGACCTTCACCCCATCACCAAACAGAAACTTAGGTTTTTTTTCCTTTAAAAAAAAACACTTTTTGGAATTCTAAAATTTAAAGAAAATACATATAAAAAATTATTATATAGATAGAGAATACCACTTCAACATGCTGAGGTAATATGTACATCTCATATATATATAACATGTGTTCATGTAATGTGTGACCATTCTGATATGTTATAATTAATTTTTTTTTAAATGTAGGACAAGTTCTTTTAATTATGAATACATGACATGCATTTATTATGTGAGCCCACCATATTAATATGCCGACGTGGCGTTTTTTACCTACTGAGTAATTTTTGAATACTTATATCCCATATGAATTGAGTGATTTAAGAAGGAAAAAAAAAATTCAAATAGCTCATCTTTAATCAGTTGTTTAAATAACTACATAAAAAAATGAAAACGTAGAAAGAAATGGAAGCACAAAGTTTTCTTTTTAATGAGAAATTTTTAAATCTCTCCAAAATTAATATATTTAAAGAGAAAATAAACTTAAATTTTATAATACGAAAACTAACCTTAAATTAAGCATATACATTATAAGGTTAAATTGATAAATAATATTAGATACTTTTTTTATATATACATGCTAACCTAACAAAATAAGAGAAATTTTGCTATTTTATCTCTCATTTTTTTGTTTGTTTATCCAAACAACATAGAAAGGAAACATAATATATATATAACTTTAAGTGATTTTTTTTTTGGTCATAGGTTTCAAATGAATTGTTAACACAAAATTTCAACCACAAAATCATAGAAAGTGTATCCTTGGCCATCTATATATATATATATATGCAAGTAAAATCCCCAAATGTGTAGATTTCATATGCGTATAGATCATCAAGGTGCATTTTCTATGATTAATTTATGTGAAATTTCAATCAAAACCACAAAGAAATGTATGTTTACCCATCTATATGCACGTGTAACCCACAAGTTTCACCTCAATATAAATGGTTAAAATGCATTTTTCATGATTGATTGTTGTTAGACTATAGTTAATTTCACATGGATATAGATGATTAAAATGTGATTAATTAATGATAATTTATAGTATTATTGAAATATAAGCATAAGTAGTTTGGAGAATGAAGTCAGAAACCAGGAGGCAGAAGCGGACCTCCGATGAAGGCCTGTAGGAAGGATGAAGCTTAAGGAAAAGCTAACCGTAGAAAGTTCCTCTCTCGATGGAATCGGCGTTGGCGTCGCCGAGAGCCGCCTCGCTCAAGTACTTGTCGGCGAGTTGGACTCTCTTAACGTTCTCCTGCTCTTGGACCAGCATGTTCCCGTACTCCAGGAGCTTCTCCAGCGTCATCTTCGGCTGCTCGAAAGTCGGAGGTCCCTCCTTGGAGTTCACTAGCTTCTTCCCGACGGTCTCAACCCCCACGCCTGAGATCCACTTCCGAACCTCGTCGTCGTACACTCTTGCCCTCAACGCCCCGAAGAAATCTGTGCCCGATCATGTCAACCACAACATTATAATCGTCAACGTTGTGCATGCAGTTGTTCTGTATTAGGGTCTCGTTTGGTGATTTAATTTAAAGTTAAATTTTTTTTTTTGGCTTAAGATTACTTTAAATCCAAAAATATATTTAAAAAAATTTGCTTAATAAAAGTTTTAAGTTGCCAAATAAGGAGAAAATGACCATTTTAAGCATTAAGCAACTTAAAGTTGTCGGCTAAACGAAACTAAA
Source organism: Heliamphora pulchella (assembly GCA_032270985.1). Taxonomy (NCBI): domain Eukaryota; kingdom Viridiplantae; phylum Streptophyta; class Magnoliopsida; order Ericales; family Sarraceniaceae; genus Heliamphora; species Heliamphora pulchella. The sequence continues at coordinate 3,293,982 of JAULJZ010000018.1, read as the reverse complement.
TTATCTTTCTTTCAAATCTATCATTGTATGAGCCTTGCTTTCATAGGGTGTTAAGTTTTACAGAAATATTAAATATTTATTACATTTACCAATAAATTAACATGAATGATTTAAATTAAATTATTTCTTGTGCAAATCTTACATTAAGTGAATTTTTATTATTTATTTTAAATTATAAATAACTTTTCCAAATATATGATATTACCATAAATTTCATATCAAAGATAAAAATTTAAATAATTATATGAATTAATCTATTATATTAAGTTATCATCTATTTCAAGATCATGAAAAGCAGGATTATAAATACTTTAACACATTCACTGAAAAAAAATAATTTGGAGGGGGAGATGGAGTTCACCGATTGATTGGCCGGGGAAGGTGTCGACGAGCTTGACAATATCTTCCTTGGGAACATTATCGGTGCGGAAGATGCCGGTGCAGACGCCGATCCGGTCTTCACGGGTGGGCGCCCAGTAGAACTTCTCCATGCGGCCATCGCGGATGAGAGGCGCGTAGAGAGTCGAGAAATCGTTGCCGGTGACGATGATCGGAACGCGGGGATTCTCCTCCTTGTTGTACATTCCGGGGAGCTGAACGTTGGTCGGGTTGTCGGCGATGTTCATCAGGGTGGCGTTCACCATCTGGTTGTTCACGGTGTACTGAGTCGTCCCGCCCATCCGCCCGGCTCCGGCGTCGAGGTCGTTGATGAACAGGCAGCACATCTTTCCTTTCCTGATTATGTCGGCGGCTTCCCGGTACCTCTGCCTGATAAGCTTCGCCGGCTCCCCAGCGTTCCCGCTTTCTAGTTCTCCGGCGCTCATCATGATGGGACTGAAACAGAACACAAATCAATGAATCATCCTAATAAAACACTTGTTTTCGCACGTAGCAATGTTGATGTTTTATTTTTGAAAATTTGTTAAAATAAGTCCTCCTGCGTATGATATCTTTAAAAAGTTAAATTTTAAGTAATTGTATTTGACATTTGACTAACTTGTTTTCATTTTTTATTTTTAAAAAGTCATCACACATCCTAAATACTCTCTGTTTGGTTTATCACACAAAGGGTGGATTGAATTGAATAAAAGACCCGTAAAATTCACATATTTAGATTTTGTCTTATTAGATTTTTTATTATGCATTTGTATCACGGGATTAGAATTAATAATTCGGCATATTCTGAATTATTAATACCTCATTTATGGTATTAATAATACCAACTTCTTTCAGTATTATTAGTACTAGATTCCAAATTATCTTATCTCTTTATTTAACGGTAAAAAATAACTCTATACTCTTTTCTTATTCTTTATTCTACCCTAAACAAATATGAACTAAATTTCTCATTGTATGTATAATTTATTCTATAATCTCATGATATTAAAAAAAACATGTGAGACCGATAGTATTACTTATTTCTCCTATACTATTCAATCTCATCCATAATACCATACAAGTCCTTATTCTTTTGAATAAATTTATCACAATACTCTCAATTAAAAAAACATTTATATTCTTAACAATTAAGAAAAAGTAAAATTTCTCAAATGCTACAACTGAAAAATAAAAAATAAGGGTATACTATATATTACAAAAAACTGAAAACAAAAGTTACTTTAGATAAATTATTCGAAACAATTTACTTTTTTAACGAAAAAAATTAAACCTTATAAAAGTTAAGCTTTTTAGATATTTTAAACAATGGCTTAATACCTATTGAATGCATAACTTTTAATCATATCAATTAAGTACTTGAATAATTAAATTTTAAAAATTAACGGATTTTGGGAATTTTTCCCTTCACTTTTATAACAAACATTTTGAATAAGAACAATGGTAGTGAATATCAAAGAACTGACTTGATTCCCATCTTGGCAAAGACAAGCTCACACTGGAAAGATTTCCCCTGGCCTTTGCCTCCCCAAATACCCAAGATGAGAGGAACCTGCATGCACCAAAATTGGAGTCATTCACAATCTCAAAAGTGACCTTATATAAACCCCTTAATTACACAAATATATAGTTTATTTTGCCTAGGCAGTAGGCACCTTGATATTGGGTAAGGTCATGAAGTTCTTGGTAATGTGAACAACAAGCTTGTCCATGAAGGCTGGAGCAATGTAGAAACCATCCATGGTGTTGTCCAAGTTGTACCTAAACCACCAAGATCACTTGTTCAATATCAAAATTTAAATAGAAAATTGCTAGAGAAAAAAAAGGCTCATGAATTATTTAATTACTCAATGTTTAGTAAACACTTGGAACTTTATGGTTTACTGTTTTTTATTTTTAATTTTGGGAAATTATATAAACAAAAACATAATTATTTTTCTTTTAAAAAAAATGTAAATAGTTTGCAAATTTTATTAAATAGAAAAAAATATATTTTAACTTGTTTTTGTAAATACTTTCTCATTCTTTTCTCTCTCTTTCTTCATCTCCGACCATTACCAATAAACACCTTCAGCCACCATCTACGACCACCATTAATTCTTCCCACCGACCACCACATCCAGCGAACATCTCTCTCATCACTGGACACCATCACCCACCACCTCCCCATCAACTACTACCACCACATCTTCCCTCGCTAGTCATTATTATTGCCATTAATTTCAATCACCAGTTCTATTCACTGACCACACCACCCCCACTTACCACCACCCATGCACGCCACTCAAAAACACTTATTTTCTAAATGTGTTTTTTATATTTTTTTAAAAAAATAAATAAAAATATATTTTTTGTTTATAGTAAATGAAAAATAAAAAATTATAAACGTTACCAAACATGACCTAAACAACTCGATTTTGATCAATTAGTATCAAACAGGGTAAAAAATAAATAGAATTAACTGATGATAATTGAAGTCTAAGCTCACATTTTGCCACAACAGGTAATTATTTCGTCTATATTTTGACGGCGTTTGGCGCTAGCATGTTAATCGACCCAAATCGAATTAAAAAATTTAGGTGTTTAGGTAAAAACATTGAATCACTAGTTCAAGGATTTTTTTTTTTCTTTTGTAATTTGCTCAAATCTAAATAATTCTCAAAACAATTCCAAACCAAGCACCACCAAAAAAGAAAAAAAGAAGAAAAAAAGAAGAGAGAAGAAGATACGAATTTTACTTACTGGCGAAGTCCAGTGCTAAGGTACTCATAAGAACTCAAGACAGCGTAGTGAGTTCCAGAGCCCGTAGGAGCTTGGAAGAGGGAGTCCACCATTCCCTTCCCCCTCGTAATGTCTTGCTGGTCGTCGGAAGTGTCGAAGGCAAGCCCTCTCCACTTGTCCTTGTCCGTCTGCTTCTGGTCGTTTACCTCTGCAACTACCTTAAAGCTTCCACTTCCAGAAGCCGCCGCCGCCGCCTTTTGGTGGCTGAATCTAGTGGAGCTCATCATCATCCCCTTCTTCAAGCTGCCGCCCAAGAAGGATGAGCATGGGGCAGCAGCTCCCGCACTGGAACCATTCCAGTTCAGCTGCACCCACCAAAATCATTTTTTTTATTTTTTTTATATCAACCATACAGAGTTGCAAGATATATAAGTAAAATCTCGTGGTGCTTAAAAATATATGATGTGATCACAAAATGATATAAGTACTACAGCCACATCATATATTATTTAAATTTAATTACTAAAATATAATTATCATAGTATTACACTGCAAAAATATATGGTACAAATACAATCGAGATATGACTCATGTCATTAATTTCAGATTATAAATAAATTTATAGCTATGTTTTAGGAGGCCCTATTTGGACTAAATGTCACAAGTTTTGCTTATTTTTATTTTTTTTTGTAAACTTTTTCATCTTTTAGCTATTTTTTTTTAATTTTATCGAATTGTCTCGAGATAAACTCAAAAAGTAAAATTTTTTGATTAAAAAATAAAAAAAAGTTTATTAAAGACGAAAATAAGCAATATAAAATTTGATTTATTAATTTATTTTAGTTTATTTTTGTCTTTTCTGAGATTTTTTTAAATTTTGATTAATTTTTTTTAATTTTCTGACTCTTCTCAACAAGAAGAGTCTAAAAATATAATAGTTTAACTAAGTTATAAAAAAAACTTACTAAAAATAAAAATAAGCAACATCAAATAAATAAATAAGTAATTATTTCCAACAGCATTTTCGCTAATTTACATGTTGCCTTTTCCAGGCTCCCTCTGGATAACGGATTTGGGTCTTGTGCTGTGCTAAATCATTCATATTTTAGAGTTTTATGTTTAAAAAAAATAAAAAAAAATATCAAGTTGATGACTGCTGCATTATCAGAACATGTTTGGTGGTTGTTAGCTGATCAACATTTTTTTTTCTTTTTCCATATGAATAATTTTCTGGACATACATGAATATGAAATCACTATGGGAAATGCAAGAAGATCGTACAGAATAAGGATTTTGTAGATAAATTAATATCAGAAAATATTAAGAAACAAAGCATAGAACCCCAAATGAGTTCGTCCATAAAACAATAAGTGTGGCGAAAGATATTAACCGTAAGTCTACATGCAGTGTATAAATCAGTACGCAGAATACCACATAAGTATGTTACAGTTTTATATTCATGAGTACAATAAATAAAATTCAGAATTGATTACTTGTATTAACGACATCTATCCATGCAGTGTTTTGTGGATTGTTCTATAAAATTCTAATTTGATTAAGAAACAACGGGACAAAAAGATAAAAAATACCGGTACTAGGTTGACAGTTCCAACGGTTGAGACGGCGGTAGCCATTAGAAAACGGAATCCGAGGGCCGGCCGGGATGTAGTGAGAGAAGGTTGGAGGAGAGGGCGGTGATCGATTTGAGGACAGAGGGGGGATGAGTAAAGGGGAGGACTATATAGTAGAGCTATTGCAGCGAAGAGGATTTGAAAATCCTGTAAGGATTGGGTTTTGAATTCTTAACGGCCACACAATCAAGATTGGGCGATGGCCACGTGGCAGGCACTGGTTGCTCCTAATTCAGTCCCCATTTTAGTCCTTGAGGCTACCCTTTTAGCTTCACTCTTCCCCACTTATTTTCATTTCCCAAAAAACACAACAATCATGAAATCTGTGATTCTCCACAATTCTATCATCATTCATCAGTTTTTATGTTGTGGAAATTATAGAAATAATTCCAAGAAATCATGTTGTAAAGCCCCCACAGACCGTGACCAAATTAGGAATTTAACTTGGAGGGGATACATATTATTTTTTTTAGTAAGGCTACCCTTTTAATTTCACTCTTCTCCACTTATATTTCATTTCCCAAAAAACACAACAATAATGAAATCTGTGATTCTCCACAATTCTATCATCATTCATCAGTTTTTATGTTGTGGAAATTATAGAAATAATTCCAAGAAATCATGTTGTAAAGCCCCCACAGACCGTGACCAAATTAGGAATTTAACTTGGAGGGGATACATATTATTTTTTTTAGTAAGGCTACCCTTTTAATTTCACTCTTCTCCACTTATATTTCATTTCCCAAAAAACACAACAATAATGAAATCTGTGATTCTCCACAATTCTATCATCATTCATCAGTTTTTATGTTGTGGAAATTATAAAAATAATTCTAAGAAATCATGTTGTAAAGGCCCCCACAGACAGTGATGGAATTAGGAATTTAACTTGGAAGGGATACTTATTATTTTTTTTATACTGATTTTGGTCTCATTTAACTCTATCTTAAACCAACTCTTATTCTTTTCGCTTAAAATCTAAAAAGAGAATAGTCAAAAAGTTATATTATGTGTTTGTACTGGTGGCTTAAAATTACTTTTTAACCAAACAAGCTTAAAAAGTAAATACAAATTTTGACTTAAAGTTGGATTGCTAAACGTGTGTGTTTTTTATTTTGAAAATAGTGGCTATCTCTTTTTTTTAGAGTAACATATTTTTAAATTTAATTTTTTAAAGAATTTATATAGTATTTAATTTTTCTAATATATCATTAATCTTTGACTTTGAAAAATTTAAAAATTCAAAATCCAAGAAAATAAATTATTAAGATTTTTAGATTATCTACCACATTGGTTAAAATAAATTAAGACTTTAAATTTTGCAAAAATAAATTAAAATAAATTTAAGAATCTAATTTTGGCACGATTAAAATATTTGACACGTAAATCATATTTATCAAAACTAAAATATTATAAAAGAAAAATATTTTAAGATTTTTGATTGCAACTTTTTATGTAAAAAATAAAAACAACGGGAACTTTCATAATTTAAGAGGGGCACTAAAATAATTTTGTAAGAAGTATTTTTTATAAAATATTTTTATAAGTAAAAACATAAATTTGAAAATTTGAGAGGGGCACGTGATTTGGGCCCATGCTGATCTACCCCTACCCACAAATGCATATGGATTTGCATGCTGACCGTTGCTTAGCGCCTGCTTGGCTTTTTTTTATTTGTTAGGGGTTTTTCCTAATTTAAGTTTTTAAGTTGTATTATTTTGTATAATAAAAAAACAATTGTTTTTTCTTAAGAAGTTTTTTTATTTTTATCCACAAACCTAAATACAGTAGTACAAAACTAAACAGTTCCTCAATAAAAAAAAAATTCTTTTTATTAAAAAACTAAAAATATATCTTAAACAAGCTTTAAAGAAAAAAAAATTAAATGTATAGTATTAAACATTTCAAGAAACAAATAAAATGACAATCTTATAAATAATGTTAAAAGCCAAAAGGTGACATGATCTCAAACAACCCATTTTTCTTATCTTCCACTTTTTTTAAAAAAAACAAAAAGGTAAAATAAGTAAAAAATAAAAAAAAAACAAAAAAAAAAACTTGTTTTTATAGACACCTCAAAGTGGACCTCAGAATTTCATGTGATGAGATCAATCTCCAGTGGTTTTGTCATTTTAACAAATGCTGAACTCATATTTTGGCATGTTACGGCACTCTATTTGCAATAATTTGGCAATTCAGTCCCAATGGTTCAAACATAATTTTCTTATCAAAAAGTTTATTTACACTTAAAAGTTTACCAACATTTTTACAAAAAACACTGTGCATTCTATTAATGTGTGTTAAGAGATTTTTTTTTTTAATTTAAAAACTGAATTTATGATGTTTGGTTAAGAGTGTAATGTTTTTTAGTAAAAATGTTGGTAGACTTTTAAGTGTTAGTTGAAGAACTCTTTTTTTATATGAAAGGTTTGCACCTTATTAATTGGAATCAAGTGCATAGACCTAAAAAACAAAGGGGCCTAGGGTTAAGAAAAGCCAAACATAAAAACCAAGCCCTTCTTCATAAGCTTGGGTGGAAATTTTTGACCGATAAGAATAGCCTTTGGATTAAAATCTTTGCTTCAAGTATCAAACCAACCTTCCCATTCTTCTTGGAATAAAGGTAAGAGAGAGCTTTGCCACACTTGGACAAGCATTATGTCTACTCAGAATATTTTACAAAAAGGTATTAAATGAAATATAGGTAATGGGGAGCTTGTCTCTCTTTGAAAAGATTCGTGGTGTTACTACTTGAAAAGTAGCCTTTTGCTACCAAAGAATTAGAGATGGCGCCAATCCCGTCGCAAATATTTTCCTTTTGTGACGGAAAATACTGCAGTCGCAAAAACATCTATTTGCAACTACATTATTAGAGGCGGTGAAAATTCGTTCGCAAATAGGTCTCTTTTGCAACGGTGCAAACCACCGTCTCAAATAAATCTCTTTTGCGACCACATTATTAGAGACCGTGGTTTGCGGTAGCAAAAAGAAAATTTTATTGCGACGGCATTAGCACCCAGTCACAAAATGTACCTGTTCTTGTGACGGCAATCTTGCAGTCGCAAATAAAGAACTTTATTGCGACAGTTTGCACACCTGGTCACAGATGCAACTGCTCTAGTAAGCAATATTAAAAATTAATAAATTACACAAATGTTTGATAAAAATTGGTGTCTTTATTTATAAAAATTTAATGGAAAAATATCTTGCTAGTAAAAAGTTTATTTTTTTTGTTTTAATATTATTTTTTCATTTTTAAAAATTTAATGGAAAAAATATATTTCTAGTAATTTTGTTGGTTTTAATACTATTTTCTCACATTACAATAAAATAAAAATTAAAACTATTTTATTTTTTTTTCACCCCAAATCTATTCTCAAATGTACAATAAAAGAAATATAAATATTTATTTTATGTTTGAAATAAAATTAACTTGAATAAAAAACTCAAAACAATAATAAAAGTAATTATATATTAATGCAAAATATAAAATATTTCTTTTCATTTTTTATCAATCTATAAATTTATAGGTTAATTAATTAAATATTAGTTCTATTTGAAAGATTCCTAAAAGATTTAATTTTACTACTAAGTTTTTTAAGCTTTGCTCATAATTTTTAAATGCCATTTTAAAATATATCAAATATACCTTTTGCAAAAACTCTAATCACAGTAGCTTATTCCAAAACTCCTAGCCGCCTTCCGCTGTCGACCATCGCCGTCAACCATTATCGTTAACCGTTGTCTCTTACTGCCTTTGCACCACCGGTATATACAAATATAAATATACACGATCGCACACACGACTGAGATTTAGGGTGAAACCTACTGAAAACCCAAATATGTTGGGCTTGTTGTAATGAACTATAGTTAGGTTACGGGTGAGCCTATTGAAAACCCGAATATCACATTTTAGTTTTTGTTTTTACTTATCAACTTTATCTCACGTAATCCATACTTGACATATGAAAGTAAAATTGCCAAACGGACCCAAAATGCCATGTAATTTGATACACACAACCAAATTTTTTTGTAGATTGCATTCTTTAGTAGGACGGTAGTGAGGATGGATGCTCAAGAATAGACCATTTAATAGAAGAAAAAGCACATATACACATATATTTACACAGACAAATGTATGGATAATTTTAACAATAATATCAACCATTAACTAAATTACTTGTCTATTAAGTGCACCATTCTGTTATGTCTTGTATAGTTATGTTTTTTTTATATTACAATTTTTATATTGATGATATTAATGATTAATTATTGATGTTATTTTTAATGTTTTCATATGTTTTTTTATATATGGATCTAA
>JAULJZ010000018.1:3246388-3278335 GCA_032270985.1 Heliamphora pulchella | reverse complement strand
CAAAGGTTTATAAAAACTTAATTTTTAAGATATTTAACTATTTATTTTAAAAAAATTATATTGTTTTAAATATTTTAATCAGGCATTTTTTTAAGTGCTTGTTTGTGCAATTTAAATTAGTTATTTTTAATTATTTTAAGACTTCTATGAGCTAAAAAATACCCAGATATAATATAAAGACATGCTTTTAACTTACACATTATTAATTTAGTATATATATTGAAACAATACTGTTAGAATTACCATCTTATCATTTTTGTTTATCATAAATCTAATATTAAAATTATAAGTTTTAGACTTCATATGATAAATGAAAATAATAACAATTGATATTTAAAATCAAGCGTAAGAATAATAGTGCTTGCCATTATTAAAATTAGTAACTTGTAGATTGTACTTATAGTAAAAATTGTGAATATTTGGTAAATCTTGCAACTAACATTTAAAATAAAATAAAAATATAGTTATAATTTTTAGCAAGAATTGTGAATGTTTGAAAAAAAATTGTAACTTACGATTAAAATTAGTAACAGTAAACTAAAAATTATAAACTATAATTTTTCCAAATACTCCCAACGTATCTTATACTATTAGTTATTTTAGCTAATTAAAAGTACAAAAACAATGAATCTTGTATTTTTTCTATTAATTTTATCGATAAAAATTGATTCGATTCTATATTTAATACAAAATTAAACCTAATTGACCCAAGTGCACTCTTATAATCGAGTGATTCTCAAAAACATTTAAACATCACAGGCATATTTCATTGAAAGATTATTCTCATGTAATTCATAATTAGGCTATTCGGATTACTAGTTAGTGTATAGAGTATTGTGAATTTGATAATTACTGTATTATTTTTTTGTATCGAATAGTGTTTAGTTAATAGTATAATAACTTAATAATAAATAATACGTTGTTAGTTTGATAAAAATTTTAGTATAATTAAAATTTTTAATGTACAAAAATACACTTAATAATTCCAAGACAAACTAATCCACCCATAAGATGAGAATTGTACTGCAAATAAGGAGTTAAATTAGTTTGGGGAATTTTATTAAACCCTTTCAAATTGGTTCCGAAGCATAACTATATTTAGAATTATTTTCAAATAATTTTATCTAATTCTTCTTATTCCACCGCTAAACATGTGGCATGTAGGAAATAATTACACAGAAAAAATGAGAAAGGGCAAGAGTTTCGGCCAATTCGCTTAAAAAGAACGCCGAGGTCCAGTCCAGCCCAGCCCAGCCCAGCCCAGCCCAGCCCATTATATCTCGTGGACTGAGCTTTCAGCTCGTATACCCAAACAGGTATGATGTGCGTATACGTATAGGTATATCCATATACGCGGATATGTACGGATTATCCATAAAGGTTTCCGTTTCTTCAGTCAGAGACGAAGAGAGTTGGGTTTTACAGGAAAGAAAAATGGCTGTTCTCAGCGTTTCCTTCTGTTCCAAACTCCCTCTAAAGCCACCCCTTTCTCTCCACAAGAAGTCTCAGCCCCCACACCCACATTTATCTTCTCTTTCCCTCCGAACCCAATTCAACCTTCCTCAAAACCTTCGCTTCTCTTTCGGCGAATCGGCGTCCAAGGCAGCCTTTCTCGCCCTTCTATCTTCTTCCCTCTTCTTCGTCGATCCTGCACTTGCTTTCAAGGTAGCCCAACACCCCCCTCCCCCTCTTTTCAATTTTTATGTATGAGATGTTTCTGAAGTTTTGTGATGGGTTTCGATTCGCGTGGGAAGGGTGGAGGTCCGTACGGTTCTGAAGTAACGAGGGGTCAGGATCTCACTGGAAAAGATTTTAGCGGGAAGAGTTTGATCAGGCAAGACTTCAAAACGGTACATACACATATTCTCATTTCCCGTCCGGTTAGCCTTTCAGTTTCCTTTGGATTGAGGTCAGGGGAACAGAAAAAGAAAAGAAGAAAAAGCAAAGGATAAGGAGATATGATTCCTTTTGTTTGGTTATTCAATAATAATAATATAAAAAAATAGTGTCATTTTTTTATTTGTTTAATAATAATTAATAAAGAAAAAGGAAGTATTTAATACTTATTCATTTTTGTAAATTTTTGTGGTAGTGTTTGGTATTGTTAAAATTAGCTTATAGATTGTAATTTCTAGCAAGAATTGTGAGTGTTTGGAACAGATTATGGCTTATAGCTGAAATTGAAATAGAAGTAAAAGTATTTATAAGTTGTAATAAAAATTGTGAGTGCTTGAAAAAATTTATTACTTATTACTAAAATTAGTAGCAGAAAATAAAAAACTGCAACCAGAAACTTTGCCAAATACCCCATTAGTTTTAATTCATTACTTTTAGTATAGATATAAAAAGATTATACTTAACAGTTAACATTATAAAAATGATTCTATCCATGGCTTCACTCCCTTCCATTTCTTTCTAATTTTTGGAGGCATCCTTTATTCCCTCAGTAACGTGCCATCTATTTACTACTGAAAAATATTAACATAACATTATAATTAATTTTTCACTTTCAAACCCCTCACTTCTCCTTCAAATCTTTCAATCCAAATGAAAGTTACCTATAGTACATTTTATGCTGCAGAAATTAGAGCGGACATTGCATTTTATACCGCATGAACTAAGGCCCACTGCACTTGTGAACGTGTGGTGGTTCGTGTGATGTAAAAATGCATTCTACTGGATTGAAAGGGTCGTACTCTTCAGGCATTGTGGGTATATGGTTCACTGAATTAAATGGTTTGCTGATTCTTCATTTTGTATGTGTATATAGATTTGTAGAATATTTTCATATCCTGTTAACGCTTGCTTTATAGAGTTTTTTCTAATTTGTTTCAGTCAATATTGAGACAAGCCAATTTCAAAGGTGCAAAGTTACTAGGAGCTAGCTTCTTCGATGCCGATTTAACAGGTTGTTTCCCCCCTCCCCCTCCCTCTCCCCCTCCCCCTGTCTATGAATTCGTTATGATTAGTTGGCATTTCATAGAGCTGTGCTTACAGAGCTTCAGTTTATATCGCAAATCATATCATATCACATGTTATTATATACCAAACGGGGTATAAGGGTACAACTGCTTTTATAATTCAAAAGCTTCCTCAAATCTAGTGCAATATTTTTGTGGTATTTGCTTGAAATATGAATTGATTTCATTGTAAAAATCAATTATATGTAAATCAGGATTTTTTGTGTGATGAGCTTTTGCATTATTTTTATTGTTGGTCTTTTGATTCAGGGGCTGATCTTTCCGATGCTGATCTAAGAGGTGCAGACTTTTCCCTTGCAAATGTGACAAAGGTTATTTTTCGCCTGAGTTTGACATTCATTTCAATCTATTTGAAGTCCTTCCATTCTCGTGAAGTAGAATGACTACTAGAGTCCTTTACACAAACTTACAGGATCTATGATGGTGCGATTTGCATATGTCAAGGACTGAGAGAGAGAAAATAGCATAAGGAGAGGGAGAGAGGTTGTTATATAGGAGAGTGATTACGATAATTTTGCATCTGTAATATACGTACTTATAGAATAGAACAGATAAGAAGCACACTGAGTCAAGTTTTAGTCACCATATATGATGTCCTGAAGCCATATGGTTAGGAACTTGAGACTTGTACTTAAAAAAGTACAGTGTCACATGTGAAATTATCTTATGAGAACTGCTTTTCAAGAATAATTAGCATAGTGGTACACCACTGGGCATAATGGACTAAGCTGGAGTGCATGATAGGAAGGTTATTATAATCTGCTTTATGGAAGATTAAGTGTTTGTAAATGTAGCAAAACTGTGCATACAAACGGCAAAACCAGTTGATTTTATCTCATGCAAGAATTTGACTCGGCTGGGTTTACCAGCCAGCATTACCATGAGTTGCTGCAGCCCAGTTTAATAACAACATAGATAGGCATGGCATGAGACACTGCACATCAATCACTAGAATTCAACTTGACATGGTAATAAGTTTCATAAAGAAGAAAACTTCTGGACGAAACAAGGGTACGACAGAATGTGAATACTTGTCCCATACTGCTTCTATGATGCAACATCAATCTGATACGTTTAGGTGTATAGTTAATTGACATTATTGTTATTTGGATTATGTTGGCCCCGGTTGGGTGAAGTGAACCTGAATTGGCTAGTAGATGGTTTGGGGAGTAATTCCACCAGTTCATAATTATAGAAATTCCGTTAGGTTATACACTTCTAATAGAAGTCCCATGACCCACTTGCTGGATTTCTATTGGAAGTGAGTTAGATGCAATTCGCTATTTGGCTTGGGTTTGTAGTTCTAAACTGACCGAGTTTGGGTGGAAATTGACTCTAGTTGGGTTGAGTTTGGTCGGAGGCTTCCCCCTTCCAAACCACCTTGTTGGGATATCAAATCATTACAGACTTTTTCATGTAATTGCTAAATGTCCTTGTGGTGATAAACACCCAAGTCCATAAACTGAGCAGAAATGCTAGGGACACAAACTTTGAACCACAAACAATCACAGAAAACAAATTCTTAACATTCATATTGCATCCCAGATGCAATATGAATGACCATAATTTGTTTTATGTGTCATTTGTTGTTTGAACACATTCCTAAACTGAGTTGCTTCCCAGCTTTGAGCTGGGCAGGTCAGCGACAAAGAATACGAATCCTTGAGCTGTTTGTCCATCTGAAAAACTTGGACCAGTTAATCTTGCAGCCGCTGCTTTTGAATTTTGCTAGTCTTGCAGACTTGCAGTATCACCTGGTCTATCCTTTATCCTCCTTGCCTTGCACTGTTTTAGCCTTGAATCAAGGCAATACCACATTATTGTTCTTGCACTGCATAGCAAAGCACCCCAAAGCTAGGAAACGAGTAATTATTCAATGCTCCTGGAGCAAGTCCAATTGGTGCTCTAACGTCATAATTATTGGTGTTTTTAGTGAGATTCATTAGTTTTTTATTGATAATTTACTCAATATTTGATGATGTGTCATTCATTGATTAGAGTCGAGCATTACTCCAAAAATATTGAATAGTTGCTCCAGGGCAACATGGATCATAACCAACTTGCACCAACCCTTGCATTTTCTTTCCCCCATGCTGATGTTTATTTATCATATCAAGTTTCTATTTCTCAAAAGAGTTGTAAGATATCAACTGTGATAAGATCGTCCTGTGTCCCCGGGATTTAATTTTTTTCTCCGAACGTAGGAGCCAACCTGAATCTCTTGTTAAATAAAGAGATCTTTTTATATCGAAATATCAGTTGAAAAAATCATAGAAAAATTCACGGATCACCCGGTAAGAATGTGGAGAAGAATCAAATCAGAATGGTTCCACCTACTTAAAACTAAGAGGGGAGAAACCAATGCCCTAGCAACGTTTTGCACCATGATAAACGGTTGTTCCACCCCTCATTGAAAGCCATCACCTTCTCGTCTAGAGGTGCTAGAAAAGAAGAAAGGGGAGCGTGGGCATATACAATCCTGATGGATGGGATAAGAACTTTGTTCCCAGTGTCGATATTAAACTATTGGGCTACCCTGGCAGGGTGTTATGTCGTATGATTTGTGATGTAGAACAAACACGAACAAATCTTTAGAAATCCGCACCTAAAGGCACCTAAGAATCCACACCTAGGGTTGGCTTGGAATCCAGACCAATTTTAAGAAATATTTTATTCAATTATTTAGTACTTTGGAATTTCAGTGTCGATCTTAAACTATTGGGCTACCCTGACTGGGTCTTATGTCCTCTGATTTGTGATGCTGGATAAATATGAACAAGCCTTTAGGAATCTGCACTTAAAAGCGCCTAGAAATCTGCACCTAGGGTTGAATTGAAATTCACACCAATTCTAAGAAATAATGCTTTATTTAATCATTCAGTGCTTTGGATTACCAGCTAAAGGAAATACAGAAGATAAGAATAAAAGATATCAATCATATCTAAAAAAATTTACCAAATTTTATTTAAACTAATTTTATCTAACCAAATCTTATTTAACTTAATCTGATCTAACCAAATCTTATATAAACAAACTTAAACTTAAATGTAAATAATTCAAATTTAAATATCCTCCGGAATCAAATGTAAATAATCTTTAGATATATTTTTCCTATTTTCCATCATTTTTCCTCCTCTGAGAAGAACTCGACTTCGGCAAGTTAGAACTGTGCTTAGGCAAATAATCCTTTAGGAATCTACACTTAGGCTTTGCATCCGCACCTAGGAATCCGCACCTAGAGTTCACGTTGTGGAGAGGAAGCCAACGGTGGTTTCATATGTGGAAAAGCAATGTTTTGTTGTTGACAGAGGTGGTTGTCAGAGTAGACGATGTCGCGTCCTGCGGTGATGGTCCTGCGCTATTTAGGGGTTTTTTTTTTTAAGAAAAGAAAACTCAAGAGAACGGAAAAAAAATCACTACATTTTTTTTCAAATGAAATACAAACCCTAAAATTACAATAAAAGAAGAAACAAAAAAATTTAAAGAATTAATGCAATCTAAAATTTAGATTGAGGAACAATGGTTGGTTGTGGAGGAACCGTTGTCGCTTTCTTGGCGGTGATTGTTGCTGCGGAAAAATTTCATGTGGAAGATACATAATGGAATTTGCTTTATTGGGGTTGCTGGTTTAGGCTCCATTGTTGAAAGAACTATTGGCGATTAAGATCGTTTGTTCTAATACCAAGTTGATGCAGGACAAACACAAATAAGCCTTTAGGAATCCGCACCTAAAAGGCACCTAGGAATCCGTACTTAAGGTTGAATTGAAATTCACACCAATTCTAAGAAATAATATTTTATTCAATCATTCAGTGCTTTGGAATACTAGCTAAAGGCCTATAAATAAGTTACTGAAATACAGAAGATAAGAATAAAAGATATCAATCATATCTAAAAAATCTAACCAAATCTCATTTAACTTAATCCTATCTAACCAAATCTTATTTAAATTAATCTTATATAAACAAACTTAAACTTAAATCTTAATAATTAAAATTCAAATATTCTCCGGGATCAAATGTAAATAATCTCTAGATATATCTTTTTCGTTCCCCATCATTTTAGATTTCAATTTAACCTTAGGTGCGGATTCCTAGGTGCCTTTAGGTGCAAATTCCTAAAGGTTTGTTCCTGTTTGTTCTGCATCAACTTGGTATCAGAGCGAACGATCTTAATCGCCAACAGTTCTTTTAGCAATGGAGCCTAAATGAGCAACCTCAATGAAGCAAATTCCATTCCGTATCTTTCACATGAAATTTTTTCGCAGCAACAATCACCACCAAGAAAACGACAACGGTTCTTCCACAACCAACCATTGTTCCTGATTCTAGATTTTAGATTGCATTAATTCTTTAAATTTTTTTGTTTCTTCTTTTATTGTAATTTTAGGGTTCGTATTTCATTTGAAAAAAAAATGTAGTGATTTTTTTTTTCGTTCTCGAGTTTTCTTTTCTTAAAAAAAAAAAAGAAACCCTAAACAACGCAGGACCACCTCAGCAGGACGCGACATCGTCAACTCTAGCAACCACCTCTGTCGACAACAAAACATTGCTTTTCCACATCTGAGACCACCGCTGACTCCCTCTCCACGACGTGAACCCTAGGTGCGGATGCAAAACCTAGGTGCAGATTCTTAGGTTCCTTTAGATGCGGATTCCTAAAGGATTATTCGCCTAAGTGCAGTTCTAAATCGCCAGAGTCGAGTTCTTTTAAGCGGAGGAGAAATGATGGAGAGCAAGAAAGATATATCTAGAGATTATTTATATTTGATCCCGGAGGATATTTGAATTTTAATTATTTAGATTTAAGTTTAAGTTTGTTTATATAAGATTAGTTTAAATAAGATTTGGTTAGATAGGATTAAGTTAAATAAAATTTGGTCAGATAGGATTAGTTTAAATAAGATTTGGTTAGATTTTTTAGATAGGATTGATATCTTTTATTCTTATCTTCTGTATTTCAGTAACTTATTTATAGGCCTTTAGCTGGTATTCCAAAGTACTGAATGATTAAATAAAATATTATTTCTTAGAATTGGTGTGGATTCTAATTCCACCTTAAGTGCGGATTCATAGGTGCCTTTAGGTGCGGATTCCTAGGTGCCTTTAGGTACGGATTCTTTAAAGTTTGTTCGTGTTTATCCTGCATCAGTGTTGTGCAACGCTAAGTTCTATGTGCACCACGTTAAGGCATGTGGCCTTGTGGGGGGAGAATTTACATTTTGTCCCACATTGGCTAGATAGGAGGTAGAGTTCTTGGGTTATCTAAATGAGTTCACATCCCTTCCTGATAGGCCAAAATATGGACTATGAATCAAAAGCGGCTCAAGCTTTTTAGAGGCCCGAGGCAAAAATTTGAATAAAACCCAATTTTTATATAATAAATTATTATATTTAAAAATTGTTTTTTCCTTTTTTAAAGGAAAAAGTATTAATTAAATATTTATTCATAAATTTATTTGTAACATGTTTTTTAAGATCACTGTTTAAGAATAAATTAATTTCTTAATTCTCTTTCTATAATTGATAATATAACTTGGTAAGTAATAATTGATAACAGTTCTTTAATTGACTTAAATCACCTAATAATTATAACTTTCAAAATTAAAATAACAATAATAATCAATAGGTTATGAAACCTTTTGTTTTTAAATATTTAAAAATTTATATAATACATATAATAAAATAAAAATGACATAGAACATATTTAATTTAAAAAGCTAAAACTTTTTGACTTTTAAAAAGCTAAAACTTTTTGACTTTTATAATATTCTTGAACATATATTTATAATATATAGACATATTATAATAAATGAGGCCACTTCTTCACATGAGGTCCTAGGCAAACAATTCACTTGCCTAGAGGTTGAGCCGGCCCTGCAGTGAATGAGTACATTACATTTCCCTTGTGTATGCTTGACTAAATTTGTGCTTAAAATAGATAAAAAATGAAATGAAAAAGGTGGAGAAAAACTGATGTTTTCTATGGATACTACTAAGCGTCTACAGTGCATACATTAGATTTAACTCACTGTTAATATGCTTTATTTTCTTTGGTAGTACTATGTCAAGTGTCAACGTGATGGCTAGCCTCCTCTTATTTCTTAGGGTGTCAATTTCCATGTAGACTTCAGGTGCCATTGGGGGGATTGCTGCGTCTCTTATCCGTGTACCAACAGAGGTAGATACATTTTCTCGTCCTTTTCATGCCCTTAATCTGCCCCACTCAACCTTCATCCTACAGTTATTTTTCCTTTCATTCTATTATTGTTCTAATTCTGACAATCTGCAGGTTGTTAAGCAAAGGATGCAAACCAGGCAATTTGCTTCAGCTCCAGATGCCGTTCGTCTTATTGTTTCCAGGGAGGGTTTCAAAGGTCTCTATGCGGTATGAAATCTTCCACCGATCTGTTTGATAGAGTTCAAGTGCTTAACCATCCAGTCTATATACCATTTTTGTTTCCTGTTTTTACTTCCTCTTAGCAAGGTTTGAGGATTTTTGCTTGGTACGAGAAAACTGCTCTGGAGTTTTGTTGTTTTACCTTTAGCTTTACACATATTTTGAGCATGCCCCCTGACCTGTATTTTTGATACTGTAGGGATATGGTTCATTTCTATTGCGTGATTTGCCATTTGATGCGATCCAATTTTGCATATATGAGCAGCTTCGGATAGGTTATAAGCTGGCGGTAGAGTATCTAATTTATATATTTTCTCTTGTCTTTTCATTATGAATTACATATGGATCATTTCTACTGCTTGATTTTCCATTTGACGCAATCCCATTTTGCATATATGAGTAGATTCCGATAGGTTATATGATGGCAGTAAAATATTTAATTTTATCTTTTTAGTTTTTTTTAAAACTGTCAATTACATTGGTATAGTACCCAGCTTGATGGATATGCTTTCTTGACTTGGTTCTCCATTTCCCTAGTTGCACAGGAAATTGTCACTCAGAATCTCCTTCACGGTAGTGGTGTTGGTTTGATATTTATATGCTATATTCAAGGATTAAAATCTGGGTTTCATGTATTGTTGTAGTCAGCTTGGAAATGGAAGCAGTTCCAAAATGTTATGGAAACACAAGGGAAACAAGGAAATGTTTTGGGATTGCATAAAATGTTGCGAAACAATAAATAAGACCTCAAAAGTAACCGAACACCAAAAATTAAATAATTGAGCATGTTTGCGGTCCATTATGTGGATTTTCTAGCCTAGCTATTTTTTATGTTATATAGGTGCATTTTTAATCGTTTTGGTTTACTTCGGCTTAGCTTTTATTTTTCTTTTCGAACTATGGAATTAGTTTCTCGAAGTTAATGTAATAATTTCACTTTTCTTTATCATATATTTAACATGAATTAGAGCCATAGGTTTGTTGACCATTTAACAGAATAGCCAAAGCACATCGCCGGTGGTCTTCTCTTCCCTAGTTGGATCCCTTTCCCATCGCAAGTCGTCTCCTTCTATCTGCGCATTGTCGCATAACTAGAACCCTTTGTCTCTTCTTTACCACTCATCAACCATCATGTCACACGACTATAACCTCAGCTGCATCTATTACTTTGTCTCTCTTTCTCTCTTTCTCTCTTTCCTTCAGTAATCAACCATATGCTATATCCATCAACAATTGTTGACTCATGTGATCTCTCTCTCTCTCTCTCTCTCTCATTACAATGCATCACAGAACCCTATTCTCCTCATGATTACAGTCCAATGAACCATCTTGCAATACTCTTCAATGACTTCTGTCCCAATTACTGCAAATCCATTTCGAGGTTCAAGGTTTTACACTATTTCTCGCCCAATCTCTTTGGCTCAGAGTCTCTTTGGTTCGACGCACTAACTGGATGCAACCAACTCAAGCTTGTTTGACTGAAATGGATCCAACCCGAAATTAACTAGCAGTTTTGTCTCAGCTTCCTAGTGACTTCTCTTCTACTTTTCATCATGTTTGAAGACAAATTGGAGCTTGTTAGCATCATATAGAACAAGGACAATTTTTCCTATTGCTCCAATGTAATGAAGAATTTTGAATTGGTAAAGGAAGGCGGGGATATATAACAGGCTTTGCAGCTATGCCTTCGGATTCTAAGGTCAAAGAATATGAGCAATCTGTTGAAAATGGGACTTAGATAATGCACAGATGCTAACTTAGTTGCACAACTTTGAGAAACCAAGTTTCGGTATGAAGTATGAACTAAGCATTAAACAGCAAAGAAGGTGTGGGAGTATGTATTTGAAAAGTTTATTGTCGGAGCACAATTTTGCCAAACAATGTGTTGTCATGACTTCCATTTGCGATTAGCTGCAACTTGGTCTTCATGATTTGTCATTGCAATTTGAGGCACGATCCATCTTTGTGATATGCTTGCTACAAAAAGCTTTCATAGAACGGATAATTAGTTATAGGTCCAATTCTTAGCCTTTGTCTTGCATTTAGTCTACTTAATTTTTTTTAACTTTTTAGGTACATTGTTTTAAAAGTTTTAAGGCCTAAGATCCTCTCATTTAATATTTAACAATTTTATGGAAAAAATTACCCTCATAAAGAAAATCACTCGTGCATCTACTGTGTAGATATTTTTTGCCCTTGCTGCTCGTAAAACACCCACTTACTCTCTCTCTTCATCATCTTCGTCATCCATCCCTCACACCTCCTCTGAAAACCCTATCTCCTCCAATCTTGCTTGAAGGTTGACTCGTAATCCAAGCTTGAAAAAAAAAAAAAACTTATGATTCGGATTCTATTTAAATATCACAGTCGGTTCCAAAGCAATACGCATCTCTTTCTTTCTCTTGATTTTTTACCGTTGTCTTTTTTTTTGCACCAGATTCCAGTGATGGAAAAAGCCTTGGAAGAAAGTCATTTTTTTTTCAGTAGCAAATAAACCAAATCAGCCACCAACTTCTAGAAAGAGAGAGAAATAGAAAGCCAAAACGTTGTGCAATCTTCCCTTCAATTCGCCAAAACAGTCCCACATTTTTTTCTCCCGGAACCACAACCTCGTGTTCGTCGATAAACAGATAGGAGACTCAATTTGCTACAGATAAATAGATAAATTTATCTATTTATGTATTAAACAGATAAATTCTTGAAGAACAGCGACGCTGAGTTTGTGAAGATGGTTCAACAGATAAACTTAGCTGTTTGTATTCAGATAACTTTATTTATAACAGATAAATTTATCTGTGAGCATAAATTTATTTATAACAGATAAATTTATCTGTGAGCATTTTTTATTGAGAGATAAATTTATGTATAAAGTTAAGTAATATTTGTTTAATAGAGATAAATTTATTTATAAGTATCGTGTTTAATATACTAAAAGTTATAAATTTATATGTAAGAATTATTTTTGAAATAAGTTAATAGATAAATTGTTAATACAAATAAATTTATTTGTTGTGAATAGAAAATAGATAAAACATGATAAATTTATTTATTTTGCATAGCAAACAGATAAATTTATCTGTTTACATAGCAAATAGATAAAACAGATAAATTTATCTGTTTGTTATAGAAACATATATATATTTATCTATTTTATTTGTTTGTATAGCAAACAGATAAATTTATCTGTTTGAATAAATATTCAAACAAACACGACCGCTGAAAGTTGCAACCCACAGCATCCATCCTTAATCGGTTCTCCGGCTATCGTCCACGTCACCTAGTATCCATCAGATCCGAACAAACGGTATTGAAAGCTCCCATTAAAATGCTACTTAAATTTGGGTTGTGTTGCAGGTAAACTGAAATTTTTTCCATTTTTGGAGAAATTGTTCGACCTTTAATGCTCCAACCTGTCGTTAAATATTTCTCCCTTTATCACTATTATAGCCTCCGGCGAAAACATTGAGCTTATTCTAAACATTGTCGACGAGTTAGAGCACGGAGTTTTCAACGCTCTTTTCGCAATATTTTTTCCGGTGTACGGATTTGATGGGGAGAATTAATATTAAGGGTATTTTGGTCCAATTGTACACAATAAACTTTAAGAGTTAAAATATTTTTTGTTGGACCTAATATTTATATAAAATGTTACTTATGGACTTCCAACTGAGAAGCCCTTGATGGAAATAGCTTTCATCTTTTGGACCTGCCAATAGTCATTACGAGTTTGTGGTTATGGCAGGTTGGTCTCACCAACCCGCCAAGCGTCTTCATGAGTCCGATGAACAAGCTTTGCACATCATATCTGGACCAGTTTGTGGTAGCCTCAAACTAAACGAAACCAAATTAAACCTTTCTTCTAATCAATTGCCGTCGGGTAAGTGTATCTTTTTACACTATTCTACTTTGTTAAAAGCTATATCTTTAGTGAGTTTTAATAATTTTATATCTTTTCTTAATATAGCGTTCCATATCAATTTAGGTTTACTCTTCTTTCTAGTATTTTCATTACCCATTATTTTGTCGATTTTTTTTACTACTGCTGTTTGCGGTAGTCTTATCAATCAAATTTTAATATACTTGCACACTGATGGAGAGTATGAACAACACTTGAGGACAGTATTGCAAGTACTAAGGGAAGTGCAACTCTACACAAAAGCTAGCAAAGTGCGAGTTTTGGTTAGGTAAATTAAACTAACTTTGAGGAAACGTAAAGAATTGCCATTTTATGAGCCATACTTTTCTGTTGATTGATGTTGTGATCGAACGCTTGTTACTTGTTTTTTTTTAATCCAATTTTTTAATTATTTTTTTAGTGCTTTCATGCTTTCTTTCTCTTCAGCACCATTTCACATTTCGAAATTGACAAATATGATGAATTAAGACGGTATTTAAGGCGGAGGGTATAGATGAAGGGACCCGTAGAAGGCTAGAAAGCTGTAGTGCTTTCTTAGGAATGTAGTATCGGAGAAAGGATTTTCCGTGGATCCATCCAAGGTTGCTATAGTTATAGATTGAAAGTTGGTGAAGACGGTGCTTGAGATTTGCAATTTCCTAGGGTTGGTAGGATATTGCAGATTTATCCATGGATTTTTCCATGCTAGCCACACCGATGATGAGAATGACTAAGAGGTTGAGTAGATCATAGCATGTAAATAAACTTTTTAAGAACTCAAGAGTCAAAGGTTGACTAGTGCACCAATATTGGTCATTCCCAAATGAGATAATGGATACTCCGTTTACTACGATGCTTTCATGGAGGGTCTAGGATGTGTGCTTATGCAGAATGGTAAGGTTGCATACGAGTCTCGACAGTTTAACCCTCCCGGCAAAATTACCCTACCTTGGATCTGGACCTAGAAGTTATAGTCTTAACACTGAAGTCGTGGCGATACTACCTGTATGGGGAGAAGTTCAAGCTTTTCACATACCACAAGAGCTTGAAATACCTTTTTACAAGGAAGGATTTAAACATGAGGCAGCGACGATGGATGGTGTCACACCCTGCTCCTGCAAGGTAATCTACCAGTACAGTGGGGGCATGATCTCTCCACATTCCAGTGGCCTCAAAAGACGGTAAGGCTTTAAATAGCCAAGATCAAAAACATTCATACAAATCTGATTTACAACCATCCTTTCATTTACATTGGAGATACATCCAAAAAAGGGATACTCCATCCCATATATTACAACACATCTCAAAGTTACAAAATTATAGAGTCATCAACATTAAATGTCTCATAATTACAGATCATACAACGTGAATCAAAATATGACATCTAAGCTTTGCGCTCAGGTCTTAGACGTCGACAGTTCTAGCAAAGCTTGCTATCTGCAACCACAAAGGCTACAGTAGAATGCACTTAGTATTATAAAGAATAAGATGAAACCAAACACTCAGCTTAAAAATATTGAAACATCTTTGAAAGACAGTTCATCATGCTTTAACAAAAGATGTGAAATCACCGCATTCATTTCAAAACATTTCTCATAAGTTAGAAATAACTTTCTCATTTTAAAAAGGTATAATTAAGGCTTAACAGCCACATCCCATATACTCCAAAATGATATTATCAAGGCGTAACAACTACAACACATTATAACCATTTCTCACCATAAGGCTTAATAGCCACAACACATTGTCATCATTTCTACCAATAAGGCTTAACGGTCACAACACATTATCATTTCTCACAGTAAGGCTTAACAACCACAACACGTTATAACCATTTTTAACACAATCCTATTCAATAGTTACCTATTAGTCGTCTACATCACGACTGGGAGTTCTGACAGTACCATAATCTCAATTCTCAATACACGGATATGCATGTGATGGAATGAGGGCCATTCTTTAAGCACAAGTGGTATGTGCATCCCCCACGAGTCTCAGCTCGCAATGCCTTTGTAGGCTAACATACACGCTTATAGGAAAGCATCCCCCACGAGTCATGGCTCACAATGCCTTTGTAGGCCAACATACACTCTTATAGGGCACCTTCCCACTAGGGGTCACAACACCCATATAGGGCAATTACACATAGGCCGGATACCCGTAATAACTTGACACTTTGAAATAAAAGTATACCATTAACATCATTCATCTTTCACACATATGTTACTTCCAAACATATAGATAGCACATTTGAATTATCAACACATTCGAATGCAAAAGCTTCATGTTATCATTCACCAAAAATGCATGATTCAAAACATGGATATAGAAACATTTAGAAGATTCCTTACCTAATCATTTGTTCAAAAATAATAGTTAAGCACTCTCACCTGATTTAGGTGAAACACAGCCCATCTCCTCACAAACGAGGCAAAGCTCTAACCTCTGACATCAAAACCCCAGACGCCTAACAAGCAATCAAACAATACGTCGTAAACGTAGGATACCAACTCCTTTCGTCAAACGGTTAAAAGAAAGGTTCGGGTTTTCGAACGGGTTCTACGATTGATGGGTATAGCTTTATTCCTTCTAAAGCTAAAGAAAACCCATCTCTTTCAACATCTTTCCAACACTTGAGGTCAAAAGGTCATTCTTCAAGTCTAGAGAACCAAGACCAAAGGTCACAAATTCCAATGTTTAACCTCTAACACCCCCTGTCCAGATTTCGTGACAGTCACGGTAAAATAACTTCAACATAGCAAAACAACTCTAAAATTCACGAAATTTGGATAGCAGCTAGTTCAATGTGTCCTCTAACTTTTTCATAAAGAAAGTTTTTCCCTAATCTCAATAGAAATAAGAGTTTTGGTCTCTGTAAGTAACTAGGTCAGATCTGTTCATAGAGGAACAGATTCTATCCATCCACTTTAAAATTCATTTTAACCAATCAGTTGATACTAAAAATTCTCAATTTTTGCAGCAGACTGTGTCGGATCTGCCCATAGAGACAGATTCTGTCCACTTTGTTTGAAAATACATTTGACCCATCAAACGGTATTCAAAATTCCTCAAATTTTGCAGACAACTAAAATAATATGTTAGGATCATTTTTCATGAAGAAAACATTTCCAAAAGAAATCTCTAAGATAGAGTTTTAACCTTTACAACAGACTGTGACCGAAAGTGCACGGTTTTGGGCAAAACTCATTTTCTCTCAATTTACCTGGCCAAATTACTTCAAATAAATTTTATTAGAAAGCTAAACTCTGGAATCAAAATCATGTCAAGGGGATTTTTCTAAAATTAATTAAAATTCTTTAAAGTTTAACCTCACTGCTTAAAAATCCTGGAACAGAATTTGGAACACCTTAATAGCTTCTTTGTTCAACCTTTCATGGCAAAAGCTAACTTTTTAAGCACGAATCATTAGAAATAGGAGAGGAAAGATTGTTCTTGATTAAGAATTGAAAGATTTGAGGAATTCCTTACTTTTTCTTGGATATTGATACAAAAAATTGACTTAGCTTTGTTGGGTTTAAAATCCCTAGCTTTCCCTTTCCTGCTCCTTCTTCCTCTTTTTCTTCTTCTTTTCCTTTTTTTTTTTTTTGGCTGGCTGAGAGCTAAAAGGGAGGGAGAAGGGGTTGATTGTGTATTTATAGAAAGTGTTTGGCTTCTAGGTGGTTGGCAGTTAGCATACAAAACAAAAAGGGAACAACTTTGCAGCCGAGCAACTAAGGAAACAAACAAAGTGCAATTCCCTAGGGTGGGCTGGCCAAAATTTTTGTCGTCCCCCCCCCCCCCCCCCCCCCCCCCCCCTTTTTTTTAATTATCTCCAAAAATATGTACTAAATTTGTTTTATTTGAAATTTTTGACAAAAAGGCTTAATGTGGTTTTATTAGGCCTAATCTTTAGAATTAATGTTTTTAATCTTAATTTTTGAAATTAGTGGTTTTAAGCTTAATTTGAGTTCTTAAGCTATCATTGGCTTAAACTTGTTCTTTTACTTTAATATCGGGCTTAGACTTATGCTTACCCATTTAACATTGAATTAAGATTGTGTTGGGCTCGGTCCATTCCACATTTGGGCTCAAAAGAACCTAAACGGCCTAATTGATCTTTCTTGAGGAGGCTTGGTCCTAAAACTTTGTTTTTCGATTCGTCTTCGTAATTTCGACTTGAGTCATTTCATTAATTTCCTTTTGCTTTCTCCATAACTCTATGGCCTAGAAATGGGTCTTTACAGATGCAGTATCTGGAGGATTACCATTTCACCTTGTCCTACCACCCAGGCATGGCTAGCGTTATGGTCTTCGCACACAGTCGGAGGCCCAGAGGAGTGATGGCCAATATTGTAACAAGGGAATGGAAGATAGAGGTTGTGAACGAGTTCAGAACTCGACCTGCTACACGAAACATAGGAACGTGCTTGCATGCCTTGATCGCTAAACCGGCCCTGCTCAGTAAAGTGATGAAGGCACAAAAGCACGATTAAGAGATAGAGTTTGTCAGATCCCGTTTGTCAATTAAAGAGCTCGTGCTCAATTGGGTAGTACATGCTGACAAAAGCTTATTTCACGTGGGACAAAGATGCCTACCTACCAACAAATGAACGCAGAACACCATAAATCGGTCGGGACCTTTCAACCACTGCAGATACCAGAACAGAAGTGGGAGCACATGACCATGGAGTTCGTTACCGGACTACAAAGATCACGTCAGGGACATGATAGTATCTGGATCATTATTGACTGCCTGACCAAGACCCCTCACTTTCTGTTAGTTGGACCATCTGACACCTTGGATACGCTGAGTTGACGGTATAGCATAGAGATTATTTGCCTACATGGAGTACCTATCTCTATTTCTATCGTATCTGACCATGATTCATGTTTCATTTCACATTTCTACCACAGTTTGCAAGCTATGTTGGGAATCAAAGTGTGTTTCAACATGACATTTCACATCAGATTGACTAGCAATTAGAACAAAGAATCTAGACACTCGAAGATATACTTGAGTTTGTGTGTTAGACTTCTAAGGGAGTTGGGAAAAGTACCTACCACTGTTTGAGTTCACTTACAACAACTACCAAGCAAGTATTAGTATGACTCCATACGAAAGGCTCCACGGGTGACTCTACAGATTGCTATATGCTGGACTGAAGTTGGAGATGCCAATTTGCTACGACCATACTTGGTACATGAGATGGCCGAGAAGGTTAAGGTGATCCGATAATAACTCGTCATCGCATAAAGTCGATAGGAAAGCCACCCTGATCAGGGACAT
Source organism: Heliamphora pulchella (assembly GCA_032270985.1). Classification (NCBI taxonomy): domain Eukaryota; kingdom Viridiplantae; phylum Streptophyta; class Magnoliopsida; order Ericales; family Sarraceniaceae; genus Heliamphora; species Heliamphora pulchella. The sequence goes on along the minus strand of JAULJZ010000018.1, from coordinate 3,259,773 downwards.
GGACGTTTGGGATCAACACTGGTAATCACTTGTTCCTCAAATTTTAGCCTTGACGAACAGTCATTTGCTTTGGGAAGAAATGGAAGCCATCGCCATGATATACTAGACTGTTTGAGATTCTAAAGAGACTCGTTGGTTGGATGTGGTGGCCGCCTAGCCGGTGATGGTGACTAGAGGTGGGTGTAGTCAGTGGTGGGGGAGAGAAGAGGGAGGAGATAGGAGAAAATGAAAAAGTTTTTGCAAAAAAAGTAAAAACACTTTTTTTGTTTACTTTTATTTAGTAAAATTTGAAAATTGATTATCTTTTTGTAAAAATAAAAATAATTGCCATGTGTGTTTTCGTTTACAGTTAGCAAAATTTTGATAACAAAAATCAAAAAGTAGTAAAACAAACAATATACCAAATGGACCCCAAAATTTTGGTTTAGAACAAGTGTTTCATGTCACTTTCTTTTGAGATGGAAATGGTTCGGCTATTTTGATGGGGAAAAAAATGGAACTCCATTCCCTAGTTTCATTCATCTGGAAATTGTCCAATGTGGCAAATTCCAAACTGAACTGACAAAAGTACTGTTTTGTTGCCAACTAGCCATTGGTAAATTTTTTCTTGTGAGGGCCGCCAAAATGACTTCCTATGGTTTAAGTTCTGGCTTCAACCAAGAGTTAGTGCACCAATTACTAAGTTGACAACTTTCTCTTTCTTAATTTTTTAGCTTCATGCTTTCATCATTATAGGGACTAATTCAATGAATATTCTCAGAGACTTTTCCTGCTTTTTAAAATCCTAAAATCGGAATGTTTTAGGAGTTTCCTTAAAATTTTCCTCAACAGTAATTTCTTTATGGAAGTGTTTGTATCTCCAATTGAAATAATTTCTTGATAGAGGGGTATATATCTTCAGTTCAAATAATTCCTCGATGCAGTTTATGAATCTTTCATAAATAGCAGGCAAATAACTAGTGCATTGATGGTATCTACTCTGGCTTCCATAGGGTGTGAGAAATCCAAATTAAGATACTACTATCTTATTGACAATTTTATGTTCTTTCCTCAAGGGTAGGAGTAGGTCATAACACATGATAGATTGAGCATGTCACCATGTGACCTTGGCCACAATAAGATTTCGTAAAAAGGCACAATTCATTAACAAGATTAAACCAAGGACATGTAACTTTGATAGACTTGGTTGTCAGCCACCAACTTGCTAAATTTGTAGTAAACCGGGCTGCATTGGTTTTTTTAGAAAAACTACGTGGATGTATTATTTGGTGTCTCATACTTGTTAAATGGACCTTAGTTCAACACCCCCCCTCCTCTCTCTCTCTCTCTCTCTCTCTCAAAGGCACATTGCCGTATTAATTCTGAAAATGTTTATGAGACGAAGATTAAAAGAGGGAGTCTATCCCATCAAAACAAACTGAATTGCAGATTTGATACACGGATATGTTCCATTTGTTTCTGGATCCCAGTTTCTTATATTCTTTATGTTGAAATGGCTTGAGTCCATGGGATATAGTTTGACTGATTTGCAGCAAGTCAAATAGACATTCATTTCATGTTTTCAGAAACTTGCGCTATGGATGAAAGTGCAGTTTCTTGGTCCTTCTCCCATTCCCCTATGTTGTTGTATGAAAAATTTCTAGCACCTTATTTTAAATATTTGTCTACCTCCAAGCGCAAGTGCAAGTGACTAGGTTAAATCATTCACAAGATTTACACGTTTTTCTTATATTATTAATAACTGATGAGTTACTGTGAAGTGAAAGGCCACTAGAGTTGGAACTTGGAATCTGCCCTGCTGTATAAACAGGTATACTTCTGTTTATGGAACTTTGCATGGTTAGTAACTTTTTTCCTTCTTTCTCCCATTTTCCAGGCAAAGAGAGATCTGAATGATGCCGAGAATGCTATCATTGGTGCATTTTCTGGTAACTCTAACACCCAAATGCCTGTTTTTCCATTGCATCCATCCTGAGTTCTTTGAGTGATATCACAACACTTATGCCCGGTATTTCCTTGGTTTTACATTGTCTGCCTGTGCAAATCAAAGGGGGCCCCCCCCCCCCCCCCCCCCTTCAAGGCTGCTCAAAGAAGTTCGCCCATTTATGTTTCAAGTGTCACTTCATATCGCCTGTTTTGAGCCCCCATGATATCAACTTGGTTGCAGAACCTAATCTAACCTACCATCTTGATTTGAGATTCAGCACGTGAAAGGAATATGAGATGTCAATAACCAAAAGAACAAAGGAAAAGACAATAGAAAGTAATTTTTTTTCATGCATGCTATTGCAAAATGTGGGAGCTAGAAGTTTTTGTTTACGCCCCCTAGAAGAAAAAAGTGACGAAGTCAATTCATTTTAAGCATTACAAATGCAGAATGTCTGTTGGAAAAAAAAGAGCACAAAAACTTAACACCTAAACTGAGGAAGTACAGAAAAGATCGATATCTAGGCAACAAAGTAGTTTTGAAACTACCTGGTTGTTGGTTAATGTGTTTTACATCCATTGGATTCGCGTGAGCATGCACGTTAAACTGTGAGAATCTTGAAGTCACAAATAATCAGTTTATCTACACCTACTGAAAAGTAGTAATAGAAGTAGACTAGAAAAAACTTGTAGCCTTTTCGTGTGGCCCTGTATGGAGTTGTTGTCAAAAGTAAGAACTGACTGTTAATTTTAAACTTAAGGCTTAAGGTTATGTTTGAAACTTCACTATGTCGATTTGGATTTTAGATAAGATATAAAATTTATGGATTGCCCTTATTGTTTGCCGTGATCGAATTTGTATAATGGATCATGAGACCAAGTAGAGAAGGAAAAGCGAAGCTATTGCGATGACCTCTACTTGAAGGATCAAACCAGTCTGATCTTTGGGGTTTGATAGATGAGGAGAGATTCCTAGCACTGATGAAGATGGAGCAACCTCTGGCTAATGTGTTGGCTACGAATCCAACAAATGGTAACTTAATCTCATCACACAACCCTATGTCTACACACACACACACACACACACACACACACACACACAGACCCGGGAATTGATCATTGAGAAGAAATGTGGAGATATTGCTGGTGAATCAAGAGGCTTGACAGTCAAGAGGGGCCGAAGACTATGGATTTTCCAAATCATCTGTTCAGGAGTTATTTTGAATCATTAAATCTTAAGCATCAAGTACATGGGCTGATTTGCACATGTTTCAAATCTACATTGGTTTTCTCTATCCTAATAAGACAATGTGTAGATTTCAAATCCACTTGCTGTAAATCCGTAAATCCAAATGTAGCCTAAACTTTTTAGAGCTACTAATGTACATTTAAAATTAAAAAGTAAACCATCACTTAGAAAATTAAGACACCAAGATTTATGAATCTATCCCTTGATTCATTTACTTAACCCCTCATTTCCTTTTGGTTTCCAGTCATAAAGGCGGGTTGATGTGCTATCAAATTTGAGATTTTTATATTTGACCCGAATTACAAATCGACTCTTTGAAAGTGCAGTAGTTACAAGTATCTTTTGCATGTATATGTTATGCTCTGCTTCTTGTCTGAGCTATTTTATTAATTTTAATTTTCCTGTCTTTGTAGGTGCAGTAACTGGAGCTATAAGTACACCCCTTGATGTGATTAAGACTAGGTTAATGGTTCAGGTGTGGCCAATCAGACTCACTTCCATTCCTATAACTAGGTGTCATCTTCATGTGCATGCATGAAAAGAGAATGTCCAGTGCATGCATGCATGCTTCCATGTGTGTGCATGCGCGTTAACAATTTTGAGAAATTTTTTTATGTTGTTAACCTTTTCATCTGCAGGGATCAGCAAACCGGTACAAAGGGATCGTTGATTGTGTTCAAACTATCGTCAGGGAAGAAGGACCTCCTGCTTTGTTGAAGGTATGAATTCCCCTCATCTATCCTTTCACACATTTCAAACTGAATATCAAGGTATTTTTTCCTTCCCTCACCTTCTTTGTCAAATCTTATTAAATTTCTCTTCATGATGGAAATATATGTACAAATGAGAGAAGTGAGGGATCCAGAGAAGCCTGAATATGAAGTCTAATAAGAAGGAAAAATGAAAGTAGAAAATCACTGATCGGGGAGAAAAATTATCTGTGCTTAAGAACACTGGTGACTGGACCAAGTGACACGGCCTTCACCTAAAATTTTGGGCATTGCAGACATGAAAAATGATTCTACCATCCTACCCATAGATGTCTGAACATATTTGTCTACACATTTAAGCATACGTCTGCACGTGCTTAGTATGTACTTGCATTCACTTTCGTTGACCGAGTGCTAGATTTGAGTAAACTTTTGACAACTTTAAGTGGAAAATAATGCTGTCATAACCCCTTGGGACTCTAATTTTTTTGTCGTCAGTATAAAACCGCACTTGACCAATTTTTGTTTTCTGTAATAATGTTATTTTGAAGCAAGATATGGAACTTTTATTATTCATAATAGGGCATTGGGCCAAGAGTGCTTTGGATTGGCATTGGCGGTTCAATATTCTTCGGTGTACTTGAGAGTACAAAGCGATTTCTTGCCGAGAGGCGACCTGGTCATCGCCAATTTACAGACTCCTCGAAGCAGGATTAAGATTTCGCTGAATTTAACAGGCTTATGGACGTAGTTATTAACATTATTGTGTAACATAATGTTTCTGTTCAAGTTTCAATAAACAAGGTCTACTTTTATAGGATCAGAATATTGAGTAAGAAACTGAGGTCCTGTCTGAATATTTAAGTGTTGTGAAAAATTCACAGGAAATCAATATTGAGGGAAATAGTAGGAAAGGGCTTTAGTGAAGTTCCCTTGGAATGGAATGCTTTGGTTTTCTATTTGAGGATAGTTCAACTTCCTTTTCTATTTGTTGTCAAATAATGAGATCAGTAAATTTCATTTTATTATTTCCATTTGCATCTTTAGACAAGCAAAGCCTTTGAAACTGGACTGCTGAGAAGCATCAAGTTTGAGATCTGGTTCAGCCTTCAAGGTCTCATTTGATTGACCGGATTAATAATAAAGGGACTTATAATCTCACAAGATAAATAATTCTATAGGACTAGTTGTGAGATGATTACTAAGGGGTCAGCTTGTATCTAGTGGACTGGACCAGTCTAGTTTGGTCTATTTTGGGCACAAAATAGGCCCCTTTTGATGCTCCAAGTTATTCATTCTATTGTTCTCAGTATGTAAACTATATATGCAAAAGATCAAGTTGGTCGAATATCATCAAGTTTATGAACAAAATATATTTGTGTTAAAAAAAATTAACTATGAAGTCCAAACATCGTTTTTTTTTTTTTTAATAAAAACTGTGATTTGCCTAGACATTTAACAGTACTCGATCGATTTATCGAAGTGAGATTATTTTGAACCTAAAATGGGTAAAACTGGATTGGTCGAGAGAAGCCTTTATTATTATTACTATCTTAATATTCTAAGTATTGTATATTTTATATTTTGATATTTTGTGAAATTAGTTAGCCAATAAATATTTTATTTTTTACTATTTGTTGCATTCAAATAAGAAAAATACTATCTCGTGGGTTCTATAATCTATTCTTACATTTAATTTAGTCAATCAAACTGTTAGTTCAGGCGACTCAAGAGAGGGTGAATTGGGCTTAAAAACAATAATAACAACTTTAAAAAAATTTTAATTTTTTTTAATTTTTTTTAATTTTTTAAGCACATATAGCAGATAAAATGATAGATATAAAATTAAAGAGATTGAGGGAGAGAAAATTAAACCAGGCACTAAGAATTATAGTGTTTAGCTTCTTCTAAGTCTACGCTTACTCTTTAAAACTCTTCTTGAGAATATCTACTAGGATCGAATGTTTCACAGGCGCATTTAAAAGCCTTTACAGCTTCAAGAGGATCCTACAAAACAATCTTCTATTTTTTCTAATATCTCTCGAGCTCTTATTTAAAGAGGAGCACTCACTCTCTTAAAGGATTAAGGGTGAAATGTGATAATTAAAAATTCATTAACTTACTCTCTTTACAAATGATTAGAAATAAATGAGCAATAAATAAATGATCGACTAGAGAAGTATTAAAGAGCTGTAAATACTTTCTTAAGGATTTAAGCTTTTTATTTTGAGCAATAAAATAGTGTCTATGTGTTTGAAGCTCTAAAAATTTACTATTTATATAGCCATCTGAAATAAATGACCGTTGGTGGGTTAGTGGAGGCAATAAATGCTCTGAAATTCAACCGTCGGAACCAGCGCGAGATTTAAAATCTGTCGCCGGTGTCGACTCAAAATCAATTTGTATCGACACAAAATATCTAGGGCTTGGTTCTTTAAGTGGTTGTGTCGACTCAGATCTACGTTGGTGTCGACTTAATTTATGGTTTTACCTTACCGACACAGTGGTGTCGACTCATGAATCATTTGGTGTCGATTTAATACATTTTTTCAGATTTTCAGGTGAGACTTTGGTGTCGACTCATAATCGTTTGATGTTGGCTCAGAAAATTATAGTCAGTCTCGGGACTTTTAGAGTCAACTCATCTTCGTTTGGTGTTGACTTAGAAACTTTTAGATAGTTTTAGTTGTTTTGGTGTCGACTCAATTTCGTTTGGTGTCAACCCAAAACTTTTGTTTCCAAAAGAAACATTTGTGTTGAGTTAACAAGCTTTAGTGTCGAACCTTTTTAACTTGGAATCGAAAAATGACTTATAATACACATGTTTAAGAGAATTTGTAATTTAATTAAAAAGTATTTATGAATTCATTAAAAATTGTGGAATAGTTCAAAATGCTTAAGTATTCAACAGGCTTTATCATAGCAAATGTAGCAATATATATGCGTAACTAGTGAAATATCTAAGGCACCAAGCATTATGCAGTCGATAGATCCAAGTCTCAGTATGGCATTCAACACTTGATAATCCAAAAAGAAATGTAGGACAATGATACATCAGTTGATATGAAATCCAGAAATTATCATTCATAAAAGTGAAAATTTCATACAAACAACAGCTTAATTGTTCTTCAAAAACATACATATATTCATTTATTCATAAAAAAAAACTTAACAGAAATATGTTCATCCACAAATCACATCCACAACAAAAAAAAATGTATGTTTTCAAGTTACAACTTCTCCTTCAAAGCAAAAACACAAAGACTTCTTGACTTTCTTCTCTGTTTTTTTCTTCTTCTTTTTCTCTCCTTTTCTAATTATCAAAAAAAAAAAAAAACTGCTTCAAAAATCATCCATTTGTTTCTTGAGGGCCTTTTTCTCATTTTGCTTCTTTTTTCTCTCATATGCCTTCTCTTTGGAGGATTGTGTTCTTTTTTTCCTTCCTTTCCTTATCTTCCAAGGCTGCAAGAGTGGCTGCCAAAGCCAAGTCGGCTTCTCTTCTCAATCTTGCTTGTTTCTCTTCTTTGATTTTTTTAGGCTTGAACTGCTTGGCCCATACCTTTTGGATCCACTAGAGGTGTTCTTTAACTTTTCGCGAGTACTGCTGAATGGTCGAACCACACATTCATCATATTCTTTTCTGGCTTGCTCAAGAATGGTGAGATTGCCCTTGACAATGGTTTCAACACTATACTTCATCTTTTTGCTCAGAGACTTACCAGCATCACAGGCTTGCTCGACATCTATTTGCAGAATGCGATTGGTTTTCTCAAGTTTGATCACATAGTCAGAGATGGAGGATACTTTACAACCGATGTCATAAAGATCCGCATCAATCTTTACCTGAAAGGAGGACAGAGAAGAGATCAACCGTTTGACAAGGGTGACAAGATCAGCAAACTCCTGGGAGGAGGAATCAATTGGAGGAATTGAAGAAGAACAGCCAACATGAGGAGGAAGAGGGGGAACAGAGGAAGGTGATGGGTTAGGAATATCAGTGCTAGGATGAGGGGGAAGAGGAGAACCAGAGTCAAAGGATGGGAGAATGTGCACGACAAGAGAGAGGGAGAGGATTTTGACTAGTAGAGCTAGGAATATTAGTGCTAGGATGAGGGGGAAGAGGAGAACCAGAGTCAAAAAGGATGGGAGAATGTGCACGACAAGAGAGAGGGAGAGGATTTTGACTAGCAGAGGGAGTACCACGATGAGTAGTTCAATTTCTATCAACTTTTAAAATTTGCATGTGTTTCAAGGTAAATTATCCATACAAATCATGCTTTGAAAAAGGGATGCCCTTTTCAGTAGACAAATCAATACCAAAATGACGAAACACAAGAGTCAAATACATAGCATGTGAGAGAGAAGAATTAGAGTTAGAGTGGAATTACAACATATTCAAAATAAACAAATAACCAAGGTCAAGTTTTTTTCTTTAAGAATACATTACATGATAAAGATATACATGAATGTGACATCACCGAATTTACCAAACTGAGGCAAAAAGATATGATTCGCGAAATGATGAAGAATTCTCATTTTGGGTGAGAGAGTTGGCCTTAAGAGGTTTGATAGGATCAATACCTCAAGTTCGAAGATTTGTCTCACTGCATCGAGAAAGGAGAACCCTTCAATGGTTTTTTTCTTTTGTAGCAGGGAACAAACAATCGACTTTCAAGAAGGCCAAGAATCTCATTCAGAATTTTAGGGGTCAAAATGATGTCTACACCGTTCACCCAAGTGGTGATGGTGTTGTCAGGAGTGCTAGTGACTTTGATGCGGGCATGAAAGAGTTTAACAAGTGTAGGGTAGTGAATGTCATGGATTTGCAAGAAGTTTATCTAACCAAGGTCGGTGAACCATTTAGAGAAGTTCATTTTGATTGAATCAAAAATTTGAAAATCTATAGATTCGCTAGGAATTACCTTTCGGTTTGCGAAGAACTAGAAGAACAAATTCTTGTATTTTGTGAACTAGAACTTCAAGGATGAGTCGATTGGAGCGACGATTGATGGTCCAGCCTTGTTCTTCTTCAATTTCTTCTGCTTCTTTGCTGCCCTAGGATTTGATGGCCCTTCATCAGAGTGTTTGCTTCCCTTACCCATGGTTCTTGCTGCCATTGAAGGTAAGAGAGGGAGGGGAAGAGACGAAGAGAGAGAGAGAGAGAAAAGGGGGGGAGGGGGGAGAGTCGACCCTAGGGTTCGACTGAGTGGAATAAAGAAGGAGACGAATAGTCGTTTTGAATCAGAACGGTTTTAGAGTGCGAATGAGAGAGAGGGGGAAAATTGCATATATCTAAGCATTATGAATTGTGCCGACCCTAATTTCATTTGTTCTAGAGTGTTGTATAGAGTTCTTGGATATATTAATGGTACTAGTGTTATCACATTTAATAGGAATACGATTTAAACACAAACCATAGTTTTCTAGTTGTTGTTTTATCCAAATAATCTGTGCACAACAGCTACCAGTTGCAATGTATTCAGCCTCAGTTACAAATAAGGCTACTGAGTTCTGTTTCTTGCTAAACCATAAATTAAAGAGTGTCATAAGAATAGATATGTTCCACTTGTACTCTTCCTATCAATTTTACATCCGGTAAAGTCTACATCAGAATAGCTAAATAGCTCAGAGGTTATTATTCCTTTAAGATAGAATTATCATAGATTTTGTATACCTAAGAGGTATCTAAATATGCGCTTAACCGCAGTCACATGTGATTCTTTAGAATTAGCTTGATATCTAGGACACGTGTATACACTAAACATGATGTTAGGTCTACTTGCAGTTAAATAAAGTAGAGATCCAATCATATCTCTATATCTCTTTTCTTATATTGTTTTACTATTTTCATCCTTGTCGAGTTTTGTGGAATGGCACATTGGAGTTTTCATTGGTTTTGCACTTTGCATATCAAACTTCTTCAACAAATCTCTTATATACTTGGATTGATTAATGAAGATTTCTTCTTGTGATTGTTTGATTTAAAGTCCAAGAAAGTAGTTGAGTTTACCCATCATGTTCATTTCTAATTCTCCCTACATGCACTTAATAAAGTTCTTGCAAAGATATTCATTAGTTGAGCCAAAAATAATATCACCTATATAAATTTGGATAACAAACATATCTTTTTTTCAAGATTTGATAAAAAGAGTAATATCAATTTTTTCTTTTGAAAACGCATTTTCAATTAAGAATTTGCTAAGCCCTTCATATCAAGCTCTTGGTGCTTGTTTCAAACCATAAAGAGTTTTGGTGAGTTTGTAAATATGGTTTAGAAAATCAGTATTTTCAAAATCAGGAGGTTGTTTCACGAAAATTTCATCCGAAATAAAAGAGTAATGCTATAGGCACTCACCTCATACACTTATTCAATCACTCCCATCATCTCAGCCGTTGGATGATGGGTTTAAAGGAGTGTATTTTATGCCAAATCTATCATCCAACGGCTGAGATAATGGGAGTAGTTGAAGGAGTGTATGATGGGAGTGCCTGTAGCATTACTGGAAATAAAACCATTTAGAAATGCATTTTTGACTTCTATTTGATAAAATTTAAAATTTTTAAAGTATGCAAAAGCAAGCAATATCCTTATAGCTTCAAGCGTAGTCATAGGAGCAAAAGTTTTATCAAAATCGATGCATTCTTCTTGATTATAACCTTGGACTACCAATCGAATTTTGTTCTTAAGAACTACTCCACTCTTATTCATTTTATTTTTAGAAACCATTTTTATATCAATGATGGAGTGTTCGTTAGGTATTGGGACTAAAGTCCAAACACTGCTTCTCTCAAATTGATTTAGCTCTTCTTGCATAGCCAAGATTCGAAATTCATTGTTTTTAGTTTTCTCAAAATATTTTGGTTCAGTCTCGGAAAGGAATGCTAAATTACCACAAATATTATGCAGAGAGAATCTAGTTTTAATACCTTGAAATGAGTCACTAATAATCAAATCATTCGAATGATCATGAGCATATCTCCATTCTTTAGGCAAATCTGGATTTCTTTGATTTGAAGTACTAGTAGCTTGTTAGATTTCATTTTGCTGAGCATTTGTAGCTTCTGCATGGTTTGACTCTTCTTATTCTTTGATGAAGATGTTCTCGATACATTTTTCTATATCAACCAAGTTATCTTCACAAGATTCTTTGAAAAAATCGAGGTTAGCTTCATCAAATACAACATGAATAGATTTTTCAACAACTAGCGTCCTTTTGTTAAAAATTCTATAAGTTTTACTAGATATAAAATATCATAAGAAAATATCTTCATCAGAAATTACATCGAACTTGCCCAAAAGTTCTTTATTATTATTCAAAACAAAATATTTGCTCCCAAAGGCACAAAAATAATTGATATTAAGTTTTCTTCCATTCCGTAGCTCATATGAGGTTTTCTTGAGAGAAGCTCGAATCATAACTCTGTTAACGATATAACAAGCTGCGTTGACAGTCTCGGCCCAAAAGTTTTTCGGTAGATTATTTTCACAGAGTATGATTTTAACTATTTTTTCCAAAGTCCTATTTTTTCTCTCAACAACACCATTTTGTTGAAGGGTTCTAGGAGTAGAGAAGTTATGGTTTATGCCACTTTCATCACAAAACTTTTTAAAATTTTTGTTTTCAAATTCTTTACCATGATCACTTCTGATACTTGTGATTTGAAAACCTTTTTTTATTTTGAATTTTTTGAGGTTGTTTTGCAAAAGAAGAAAAAGTTTCATCCTTATGAGTTAAGAATAACACCCTAGTTTATCTAGAGAAATCATCAACAACAATAAAGGCATATCTTTTGCTCTCAAGGCTAAGAGTCCTTGTTGGACCAAATACGTTCATGGGCAATAGTTGTAAGAGCTTAGAAGTTGAAATCTCCATTTTGGATTGAAAAGAATTTTTAACTTATTTGCTTTGTTGGCATGCATTGTAAACTTTATCTTTTTTAAATTTGATTTGAGGTAAACCAATCACTAATTCTTTTTTTAAAAGTTTTGAACTCAAGTTCATGCGAGTATGTCCAAGTCTTCTATGCCACAACTAACTATTATCACTCAAGGCAGCTAAACACATTGTGTTATTTTTGGAAATGTAATTTAGATTGAAAGTGTAAATATTTTCATGTTTATGACATTTAAAAATAACTTTGTTGTCAATTGAGTTTTCAATAATACACTTAGCACGATCAAAGATAATCTTGTGGCTTTTGTCACAAAGTTTGATTATGCTGAGAAGGTTATATTTTAAACCATCAATAAGCAAAATATTTTGAATAAAAGGGGGATGAATTTTATCAATATAACCAATTCCTATAATTTTGCCTTTGCTATTGTCATCAAATGTCACAAATCTACAATCTTAGGCCTGAGGGATGCAGATATTGATTTGTCATCTGTCATGTATCTTGATTAGACACTATCAAGATACCGCATCCTTTTCTTGAATGAGGACTTGAGACACACTTGCATAGAAAATCAAGTTTTGATTTTTGGTACCCAAACTTTCTTGGATCCTTTGTTGTTAGTTCTCTGTGGGTGTGCTCCATTTGAAACCCAAGCCCCTTTTGGCAGTCAAAATATGTGATTTTTTATGTAGACAATGTGTAACAGTGTGTCTAAGCTCATAACAATAGAAGGAAATAGTATTGGAATGATTTGAGGATGTTTTAACAAAAATATTGCTCAAAAATTTTTGTTTTCTCTTTGGTTGGTATCCAATTTTAGTTTTGTCAAAAATACACTTTTGCATTCCAAGAAATTTGTCTAAGTTTTTTTTTTCAATAGTAAATCTATGCACAATTTTTGTAAGGTTTTCAACCTTTTCATTTAAAACTTGGTTTTCAATTTTCAAAGACAAAACTTAGTTTGACAACAAATATTTTTCTTCTTTTAAAGCTTTAATTTCACAAGATGAGGAAAGAACTAACTTTTTAAGGATAGCATTCTTAGCACCCATTTTTTTTTTAATTCATCATGCAAATTTTCAAATGCAACTTGAAATTCTTCTAAAGAAAAATGGTCATTGGTTACCTCATTGTTTTATTTGGTCATGAGACAAAGGTTTGCAACTTTATTTTCCTCATTTTCATTCTCGGAGCTGTTATTTTCACTCTCAACCCAAGCAACCAACATTGCCTTCTTGAATTTCTTCTTGAAATTCTTTTTGAATTAGGGACACTCAGCTTTCATGTGTCCAAGTTTCTTACATTCAAAGTAAATGATCTCATCTTTCTTGTTGTCATTCTTGAATCTACTTGACTCACCCTTAAATTTGTTAGGCTCTCCTTTGTGCCAATCTTTCTTGAAGGATCTCCTTCCTCTTTATTTCTTACTTCTAAGAAATCTTTTGAACTTTCTTATAATGATGGTTAGAACTTCATTTTCAATACTTGTGGAATCTTTATTAGATTCATCATTGTTAGCCCAAGAGTTTTTTAATTTGATTTTGATGATTTTTATAATTCATTTTCTAAGAATAAATGATTTTAAATGGATAATATTTTATATT
>JAULJZ010000018.1:3222239-3235282 GCA_032270985.1 Heliamphora pulchella | reverse complement strand
TCCTTTTAATCTCCTTAAGGGTTCCAACCACCAATTTCCATTCAAAATTTGCAATCAATAATCCACCACCATAAGTCAACTTCTTGTCATAACATTTATGTCCGTAACCATTTCCCTGATAGACTTTGATTGAACAATTCTGAAGGCCAAATGGTACTTAAAACTCATCATCGGACCTTCTTGCCCCCCAAGAGGTTCATTCAAGCTTCTCCAACTTATCTTCCACCACAGCATTACTGCATGAATAGCAAAAGGAATTATGAATTAAGTATGCAGGCTTCAAAAGATGTGTTTGCCACCCATCTAGAGGTACTACCAATCTCCATTTGAACATATCCACCGTGCTATCTCGTAGCCTCAAATGAAGATCCTAGAGACAATAAAAGATATGTCATATGCAAGGATTCCAATCTAAACACAATAACACTACCAACTTTTGTATCTAGTGCACCTCACGCACAAATCCCTCACTCCTCTTAAAGTTGGTTTTCGATCTAGGTACTACCTCAAGTAAATGAGCACGCCATAGAGGCACCTAGACTACTACTTCTCATGACACAAGATTATGATATCATACAAAGGTGTGACACAAATAATTAAACCCTCCAGCCCTTCCCACCTCAAAGGAAGAGGCAAATAATTTTAACAAGACCTGAATTCAAATTTGAATTGGTGCGGCTCTCACAACTAAATATGTAAGCTATTTGCACACTAGCTGCTCCCACTTGAAAGCCTACAGGAAGTATGTTCCAACCTGAACATAGCATATTCCACCTAAAGGCCTATTCCTCTAGAACGCCGCAAGCCGTGCCCACTTGTAACAAATCATATACCCAACAACACACAACTGGTATTAAGGCAATGTTGAGCAGAGTTGTATGAAGACAAAAGCAAAACAAACGTGTTAGTGTGAAGAGCCCTAGAAAAGGTTGCCAACTCTGGTTGGGCAATAACTCTATTTCATTTGTAATCCTTATTTCTGTCAATTCGTCAAGAGTCCTTAGTCAAAGAGTTCTGTGTAAGTCGAATAGTATGGGACTTAAGGAAGCCTTGCTGAATTAGGACAAAGACCCAAAGAAGATATAAGCTTGTGGAGCTGCAGTGTGCAACAAAGTTAAAGCAAGTATTGAATCTACAAGGAACCTCTTGAGCGATCAATCCAGTGCTCGAGCGATCAGCTACCCAAGACTTCAAAGTTTTCTTCTTATGGATGACAGCTCGAACAATGGTAAGTTGGCTCAACCAGTGGCATACGAAAAACTCTTTTCCAGTCTGAATAGAGTTCCGTAAAGAAGTTAAATTTGATGGAAGATCTTCCTAAGGTGCTCCTAACATAAATAGGAGATCTTGAAGACTTTTGAAAGTTCATTCTTGCAAGAAGGCATTAGAGTTGATGGCCGTATACTCTCTAATGTTGTTAGACCAGATGAAAAGAATTTGTGACGTTCTTTGGTGGATTCCGAAGACAGCTGGCATTATAGAAACACTAAAGTCCATAGCATGTGGATTCAACAATTGGTTAGTAAGTCGTGTCTTGTAATTGTTCAAAATTTATAATGTTGTCCACACCTGGATTAGAGTTGTGATTTTTATCCATTTAAGATTTTCCTCATAAAAAAGTTGCAGGTGTCACTTATGTTGTTTACTTGTTAAATATTGCTTGCAACTTAAAGGTTGTGTGGCTGATCAAGGCTTATATCTACAACTGAGAAAATCTGGGATAATCAAAGTTATTCCGCTTCTTCTAAAAATATTACAATCTTCACAGCATCAAGTCTTGCACCATTGCTTGCAGCCCTATCAAGAAGTACAACATGCCTAGTACTCTCTTTAGAATACTAAGAGTTTCAACCTAGGAATCCCAATAATTGCACAACTAAAGGTTGAGTTGCATTTAAAATGTCTTTGAAGAATATTTGGCAAACTATCTCTTGAAATAGCAACGGAAATGGGGGGTTGGGGGGGAGAGGGAGGGAAAAGGACAGAAACAACAACCAAATAAAGAAAAAAGAAAGAGAAACAAATAAACAAGTGGAAATATAAGCATTACAGTGATGGATCAAAAGAAGAAAAGAGTGCTTCAACAAACCATTGTGCCATTTCTACAGTGAAAGTATAATGATTGGCTATTCCAATTGCCGTGGACCTCAATACGAGCTTGAGTGCCATGCAAGAATGGTTCGTCAGTAGGCGAATCTGAAGGAAGCAAACTTGAAAGAACCAAGGAAGAGCTGAAACTCTTTTGCCAGCACTGTCCAACACTTTGCCCAAGAACAGAGCCATAGGGATGCAAATCAGATTTCAGCATATCTAAGCACACCAGATAAGTTGGTGCTGCCAAACCTAGACCATCACTGCCCTTGGAAGTATTTGTTGCACCATAGGATTTTCCTCTGTGGGTTGATGATCCAACCTGACAAACTTCAGAAGAAAATGACTTCAATGTTACTTTAAAGGAATAGAATTGAGGATTCTAAATTTCATACAGTTTATGAACAAGTGTTTATACCGGCAATATCAGAATTCTCAAGGTTCATATTTGTGCCAGAGTAATCTTTAACATGTTGCCATGAACACTCATCATTGTTGCATTTTCCTCGGAGTTCAAACATGCAAAGTGGCCAAAATGGATCAATTGCAAGATTGGAGGAATAACAACCAACGTTCCCAGCACATATATTCATTGAAGTCTCATCCATTGAGTTTGAACTTAAAACACTTGGCGGGATTTCAGTAGAACCAACATTATTGCCATCTTCATTGCAAATACCAAAATTATGAATGCGTCGGTTTCTACTTTGTAAACAAACTAAACGGATTCCCTTTGCTACCTTCAGATGACCAAATGTACTCCTTAGAATGGGACATGAAAAGGCAACAGATCTTGATGGCTGTTTACCTTCTATGGAAAAAAGGCCGTCCAAAGGATCAGTGGTAGAAGATGCATAATTAAAACCAAAGTTCTCAGCATGGTCCTCATTGATCAGAACGGGAACCTCAGATGTAATCTTTTCTTGCCCATCAGTACCTTTTTTTCAACAAAATGATTAAGAACTTAATAAAAACAAAGGAAAAGACAATAACCAGCTTGTTGAGCATTAAATAATCGAGTGAGGGTACTTTAGTAAGCAACTATGAAAATAGTAGTTATTAATCAGAAATGGGCATACTGTACAATTAACCATAACAGAGTAAAGACAGCACCAAATAGGACATTAGGACCACATTAAAGTATCAGTAGCAGTTCACAAGCCGGACATTTAGAAAAAATCATGCCAGGATTTACAGATATATATGCTAGAGACACACTCAAAAACCTTGGAAATTGGAAAGCACTCACAAACAAAGCTCTCAAAGCAAATACAAATGCCCTACTTCCACCAACCGTGAACACCACCCCCCCCCCCCCCCCCCCCCCCCCTCCCAAAAAAAAAGAAAAAAGAGAAAGGAAAAAACAAGGGAAAAAAACAAATGTCGGTTGCAAGTTCACAAGCACAAGTATGAAAATAGAAAGAGAAAAAGGTAAAAAAAAATGACCACAGAGACCTGTTATACTTATAACTAAAATAATAGATGTTAGATCCATCATTGGTTTCCCTAAAATATAAAGCATTTTGAGAACTTAAAACTCATGAAATAGTTAGCAGAATTCCCATGAGAACAGGAAAAAAAAGGTTGTGAAAGAAACAGAGATTCACATAGTTTGTTGAATCCAGCAACCATTGCATTCATGGGTTCATCTCTTTCAGTCAGGTAATGCCAAGAGTTAACTACAACAAATGCCAACCTATGTTGACAAAAGTTTCGGGGAAGATTTCCTACAATATAACTAGAAGATACATGGGGAAGTTAAAGGATCATGAGTGAACAAGCTATGATAAAGACTTTTTTCCTATTTGCTAAGTAAAGAATTATAATATCTGACATTACTACTTAGGCTTTATATACAAAATGACTCTCAAAGAAAAGTTCCTCAAAAGAAAGCTACCTCCAAAAGCACAATGTTGGCTTTTCTCCGCTGCAGGCAATGGTACATTCCAGAAACTCGTCTCTACTTCCCCTGCAGCACCACCATGTTCAACACCAGTTACAACGGCAGGTCCCATGCTGTGAGCTGGACCCCTCTTATCTGGCAATGTTTTTGTTCCTAGCCTTGCAAACAGCTGAGACCTTAAGGTTGCTTCAAGAAGTAAAGAATCTTGAGAGCTATCAAAAGAAAACTTTCTTTTTGCCTCATCATTTATGTATTTTTCCCTTTTCCCATAACTTTCTTCATTTCTTTGAGAATTGAGGTCAGTGTGAACAGGTTGATGGTCAAACGGAAATGTCTCTTCGTCTTCATCTCCTGATTCATTTAAGTCATTGGATGGAGAGAAGACTCCATCTTCCATCCTGTCATCTTTATGCAGCTCTGATGTACTAGCATCAGGCTCACTGCATGGATCAGAAGCCAAATCTTGTCCTTCAGCACGCTGATCTGGCACAATTTGAAGAGCACCGTTGGCAGTTTGGATGTTAGAATGATGGCCTTGTTGATTACAGGCATTGAATTCAGCTTGAATTCCACAGATAGATGTGGGTAATTGATGCACATGGTCTTCGGACATGTTATTTGAGGAATTCAGCCCAGCTCCAGTACAATTCTGCAGTCTAGAGGACCAGAACAAACTAGGATTCTCCATCATTAGAGATCGGAAGTGGGCCGAGTAGAGTTCCCTTTTTTCATAGAGGTAAGAGCATCTAGCATTAGCCTCCATCAAAGCCCTTTGGGCATTACGATAAGCTATAAGAGCCTTTCTTTCTTCAATTTCACACTTACGTCGACGCTCTTGTGCCTCCTCCAGATCCTTATCATGCAATTCCTCGATGTCAAGTAATGAGTGCATATCCATGTTGTTATCCTGTGACATGCTTGCTCTACCTAAACAACTGCATGGGCTTGCATTGTTGAGGGATACCTTCCGTTAAGGAAATAAAAAAGAAGTCAATCACAATCAGGACTATGCTCATGAAAAATTCAATAATACCATAAAACTCCGATGAAGGCCATCTACAACTTACATCAGAGATCTTTAAGCCACTAGCTGGAACACAGAGAGAGCACGCCCGATGTTTATCATTCGATATAGGCTTACATGCCTTCTCACCAGATCTAACTTCGTGAAGCTCGCCACCTACTGCTAGATTATGTCCACAGGTTGCTTTGTCTAACATTTGCGTACGATGACAATTAAGCTCACCAGAATGCTTCAATTCCACAGTACTCTGTAAAGGAAGAATCACAAAGTGGAAAAACATGACTGATATTTGATTGTAAGCTTATCCAAATCACACTAGTTTTGGCACGGATTTAAATGTATACAGTGCCACAGAAAGTCCAGAGCTGATCAAGTTCAAAACTGGGAAATTTTAAGCCCTCCATCAAGTTAGTGAACAATTCTACGGTACACATTGTGTTGCATGCACAGAGCATGTGAGTCCATTCCCACAAGCAGATAGTGAGAATAAATATCTTTCCCATTACCAATAAACCACCTATGAGAAAATTTTAGATGGTAAACATTTTCTCAAGTAATGTAGTAAAACTACCATAACAACCATCAACTTTGTATGAAATTGAACAATTAAAAACCTATGTTATGCGGTTCTCAGATGGTTCAAATAGGGGGATCAATGAAATCATGGTATACCACATGTCGTAAATTGTAGTTATAGGAGTACACTCATATAAAATCACATCACTAAAATGTATATCTATCTTTTAATTTTAGTTTAAAATATTTGACCTTTGTATCCTGAGGAAAATGTTAAGAATATAAATAGGAAAAAAAAAACTTTGGGGGATGCAAAATTAATAGCTATGGAATAAAAAAGTATGCCATGTTCCAAAACATGCATCTAAGACGTAAATCGATCAACTCCCTTTAATGTGTTTCCTTGGTTCATGATTTCTACATATTGGAAAGGTGTTTTCTTTTGTAATTTTGTTCATCTTCCTTGTCATTTCTTATTGACTTCTTATCCTTTTATTTTTACAAATGAAAAATGAACCAATTGTCACAGGGTTTTGACCCTCTTGCACTATTCTTCTTCCATCTCTTATCCCTCCACATCCTGCATCAAATCTCTTATTTAACATGCAGTTCCGACAAAGAGAAAATATGATTGGCAGTCACGTTTTTCAATTAGAAAAGTAGGAAAACTGATGTAACCTAAAAATAAAACAAATTGAATTCCACGCACTTTGTTAATTAGAAAAGTAGGAAAACTGATGTAACCTAAAAATAAAACAAATTGAATTCCACGCACTTTGTTGAAAAACATAAATATTTAAATACAGTGGATAGAAGATTGAGGAATATAGAAGGGGGGAGTTGGGATGCGAGAGACTTTAGAGTACACTAGGGTCCTGAAATGTACAAGGAGAATGAAGGGAAAAAGAAAGGGGAAAAACCTAGAGTCAACTACGGGCCTTGAATCCACAAGAAGAATAATAAAGAAAAGGATAACCTGGGTTCTCACATCTTGGCCTCCTCTCAATTGAGAGAATTGAGTCCTATATAGAGACTCTTCAAACCTTGAAATACAAAATTACAAAAATAACCCTATTACTAAATATAGAAATAAATCGGGCCACCATTCTTTTCTTCCAAACCATATCACATCAATAACCAAGATGGGTATTTGTAACACTAAACCAAATTACAAAAACAAGTGCAGCATGAAGAAGTTAAGTTCTGATCAGAATTAATCGAGTCTCACAAAAATTCCCGAACTTGTACTTAATCCTCACGGAATAGTAGCACTTGTAATTGGCCAAAACAGGCAAAAATCAACCACAAACCAAAATTCCATAAAACTAACAAATAACAGATCTCAACACAAACCAAAATTTCATGAAACTAACAAATAACAGATCTGTATCAACTCCAATAACAAGTTCTATGTTTTTCACTCAGATCCAAGATATCGTGCAATTTCGGATATCAAAGCAAAAGATCCATGCACTAACCTGCTTGGATTAAATGACAGGCTCTATAAAACAAGAACACATTGACAGCGCAAAAGAATGAGAGAACATGTTCTTGATACTGAGATGAGCCTGGACAACCTGTGGAATAGGATGTTTCTTATGGCTATATGGTTCAGAAAAGAACTACAGCATCCATTAGGCGAATAAAAGAAAACAACAAAGGGGAGTTGTGATTACAACCAAGATGGAGGATGTCTTATATTTATAAAAAAACACAGGACCACATGCTTCCGATTACATTCCTTTAGTTGAAAGGAAACAAATTTTCACAACAGTTTCATAAATGGGGAGCTAGGTTCCTATAAGACACTGCAAAGGATGATATAAATATGCACATATATTTTCCTTCCTTTTTTGGAAGCATGGAGGAGAGATTGGGAATTATAATTAAACCCTTGTGTCTAATCCATAGACACTAAACAGAAACAAACAACCATGTAACATTTCTGCATGTTGACAAGAACAATCCCAAGCATATATACATGGAGCACAGCCATGCGTTAAAGCATGTGGTTAATATGTTACCAAACCTATAGATATCGAAAATAATAGTGAAAATAATAACCTATCAACATAGATTTCTTTCCAAAAGTGCAGACTCCCCTTCAATAACACCCTTTGTAGGCAAATCAAGGCTAGTCTTTCAAAAATGTTTAAATAAGCATTACATATGATTGTCACTCCTCAAGGATCTGACAGACCAATTTCCAGATAAGAAGCACGGATATGGATACAAGATACGGATACAGTGATACGACAAAATCAAAAAAAAGTAAGATACAGGTACAGCTAGGATACTTTTGTAAAAAAAATATTTTTTATAGTTTTTACTTTGTAATATTGTATTATTTATAAAACTAATCTAAAAGCAAGAGTTAATTCATTTTGTTTCTATTTTGAAATGTTCAATAACTATCCAAGTCAAGAATAACTGAATAAATAATAAATTAAAAAAATCCCATTAAGCATAAAAAAAATATCTAATGGTAGTACATGCATAACAATAAAATCAAAATCTCAACTAAATAAAAAATATCTTTAAAAAAATAAAAAATAAAAAATTGAAATGTATCCAAAAAGTATCCATCCATATCCAAAACGTATCATGTGTGTATTCTCCCATATCCTGGGAGTATCCAGAAACGTATCCGAAATTGAAAAAATAAAAAATTATTTTTAGATACTTCTTAGGCGTATCTGAATGGACCGATACATATCCGTGCGTATCGATATTCGATACGCATCCGATACTTGTACGGCACCATTTTTGAAGTATCCGTGTTTCATGGGATGGAACCAATTAAGGTAAGTAGATGGTTATTCAACTTACTGATTTCTTCGGGAAATTCTTAGCACGGTTATTTACTATCTTTTCAGTTTGCCTTGACGAAATAGAAGGATCTAACATAATATTTCGGTCACATTGATTGCCATTAACGATGTCGTCAGCACCTGCACAGCCATAAGCACACCAGTGGTAAGGCACCTCAAAGTCAGGCAAAAAGATATAGGGCAGACTAAACAGAGGTAGGCAGCATCTTCACCCCCTTTCACACCAGTTGATTGCTTTCCTGCAGAAAGAGGGCCCAAAGTATCATCTTGCTTCTTCTCTAGAGCGGTTCCTGCGTGCATTGTCCCCAGAGGAGTCTCTTTGTCTCGGTGGCTAAGATCATTAATGCTCTGCTGACCACCATTCTGCAGCACAGGTTTTTCTGATATGACCACTGACTGTACAGGTCCTACACGAGGCGTTTGTTTCCAGACATCTGAAACTAGCTGACTTGGATGTGGTTCACTGAGTTTGAGGCGTTTCTTGTCTAGATCTATCTGGTCAAATGGTACAAAGCCAGCAGAACTCGCTCTGCGTTTCCTAACTGCATCATTGTCTGAGTATGTGGTGCTATAATCCCTAGATGAATCTAAAACAGTTTCCTTATTTTGCTGTGCAGACTTAAGCTTTAATTCTTTTTCCCGAATTGCAATTTGCTGGCGAAGGTCTTGAAGTTTACTACTGTTCAAATGCATGTTTTGGTTACCTCCATTATCCGTGCCAGTTAACTTTTTGTGGAGAATACTAAAATTTCTAACATGAGATCCTTGCTCAACCAATGAGTGTCCAATATTCCTGGAATTTGCTCCATTGATTTTGGCCATTGATGAGACAAATGAGTGGCTCAAAGACACTTTTCTAGGCATTGATCTAGCGTCATTTTTTGTAGCTCGACGTAGTATTTGTGACTTTGGCAATGAAGCAGGTGCTCTTTGATTCCCACCCACTGCAAGTGCATTCCCATTAGCTTCTAGGGCTTTTGACTGTCCGAACTCTTCAGAATCACTGCCACTGTCATCCTCTGAAAAACATATCACAAATGGCACAAATGGTGCACGATTCTTCTCCGTGCCCTTTTGATCGCGCGGCTGTACAGAAGTTCTGGAAGGTAAGTCAACAAGGCTTTTAGGATTAAGAGTAGAAACACAAGTTCCTGCAAAGAAAGTAGGGACCATGCAAGATATGTTTAGTGACAGCTTAACTGCTCATTTCTGTATAACTACAGAAACAAACCATTGCTAAAGCAGTAATCGTTAGCAAAAAAAACAAAGCACAGAACACAAGGTGAAGCGCAATGAGAATGATACTACAAATTAGGGAGGAATGGCCATGCTGTCATCTCAAATCTCACCAAGTCCATTCTTATCAACAAAAAACTAATTCAGATAGCAAAGCTGGCAAAAAGCTGGGGATTGTGTTGTCAACTTACCAACAGAAAAATATGGGAATGTATTAATATGCATTTCTGTATAAAGAAGAATGTGTATATGTATATACATGTGTATGTGCATGTAAAACTTCAATTGCTAAGAACATAGAATTGTGGTATCATGATATCATCATGATTTTTGTTCCAATATCTAAAAATTATGTTATGCATTAATGACACTTATTTGTTAAATCATTGTACCAATTCAGTTAGAGCAATGTTGAGATAAAAATCAACCGTCGATATGGTGTAGAACAGTTCTAAGTGAATCATAATTTTAAATAGCGGTAGCAGTCGGCATAATGGTAACGGTAGCGGTGGCGCGGTTTCGGGGCGTAGCAGCCGTAGTGTAACGGTAGCTGTGCTCGGAGCTGTGAATTTTTTACTTTTTTGCACAACTCAATAAAAAATGGCTGATTTATATCTTTTTATTCTATAACTATATTTATTGAAATTTAAAATAATTTTTGATGAATTTTGTTTACTTTCTAGACATGATTCAATATGTGTCTTAATTTTTTTACTATATAGTTTAGTAATAGTTTAATTATTTTTTTGTAGTAATTAATGAACTTATGTATTATAAATTCATAATGCACAACTTAAATTTCATTAAATTTTAATAGATGTAAAGTATTGTATATATTAAAGCACAATACTTAATTTGTTAATTAAATTTTAATTTCAAATTCATTATTCCAAAATTTATATCGTTGTTTGAACTTTAATTTGTATAGATCTTTTTTTTTTAGAAGGGTTGTAAATAAGTATGAATCTTATACAATTTTCTTAAAAAAATACTTGACCAATGCATCGTATTTTCTACCTACTTCTGAGCATCATAAAAAATTGAATTCATAGACAGTAAATTTTCAAGAAATATGGATCTTGAATCAAACAGATTATTTAGTTTTTAGCAAATATAAATCTTAAATAACTCATCAAAACTGGAAAAAGAATGAACATATTGAAGAGTTGAAAGTTAACAACGAAGAACAAAACTAGCCAATTATTGTGAATTTGAATAGATTTGAGACAAATCTCAAAACGCCCAAGTAGTATTTGGCTTGTCTGACTACTATGAATAATTTTATATTGAAAATAATAAGAAACGTAAGATTTGTTGATGAAAAAACAAAATCAAAAAATTCATTACCTAAAATCCTGTTACATAAGTTGTAACGGCCACAACGATGCCATTTCGGTATGTTTCGGCCGTTACACCACCGTTACAACCGTTATGAAAGGTGTAGCTACTGTTACACTTGTGAATTTTTTTCGCACCGAAAAATCGGCCCCAACGGGTATTGGAGACCACTGAAACCGTTGCATAACGGTAACGGCCGCTTTTTAAAACTAGTTAGTCAATGACACATGGAACAGCACTCTATAAAAGAATCCAACCACTACAAAATGAAGATATTCAAAAATAATGATAATATGACAATATTGGAAGAACATAAAGAAATCAAGCATAACGGCTAACAGCGCCAACCCTCCTTGCCACTGTTGGCAATATTGTTTGGTGAGGCAACTCGGGCAACCTCCTCTAGCCCAGAATTGGTAGCATTGAACTGAGAAACATGAGCAGCGGGAAGATCCTGCTTGACATAATTCACTTAATTAGGATGGTGAACAGCTGTCAATAACCATTTGATAAATACAAGGGAAATGAAATTAATGGCCGCAGGGATTCCATACTAGAACAGTCAGTTTAATATGAGTGAAGCATACAAGTACATTCAAGATCTACGTAACCACATAAAATCTACGTAACGACGTGGTTTGACACGAATTTCAGAACTCTAAAGATTTGATTTTACGCTGTTTGGCTGACTTCTAGTCTTAAGGTGTGTGTGTGTTTTAGATTTGGAAGAGTGCTGTCTTAACGTTATATTTCTATAACTCAAACTGTGTATGTTCGTGTTTTTCCTAGCCTCTCGGATTGTGAAAGTAAATTTTTTAAGGGTTGCTTTAATGGGCGTTTACTGAGCTTCTTTGTAAAATCTCATTTTTGCTATAAAATTAAACCCCTACTTACCAGCCAAAAAAAAAACTAAAATAAAGTAATAAATACAAAACTAAACCCGAAGAGAAAAGAACATATATTCGCAACCATGAAAATGACTAATAAGGGGTTTGTCTAAGCATAATTTTTAGCTTTTAGCATGTAGCTCATTAAAAAGTTTAAAACATTCAAACAAGTCTTGCTTATAGATTTTTCTTGTAGCTTCTGATCCTAGATCAACAACCACAAATTCTACTATTGAAGCTATAAGTTTACAATTTTGTCACACACTTGTAACTTTTGCTTAAAGTTATAATTACATCTTTTCAGCAATAATCTATAAAAGTTCCTAAGTTCCGAAAAGAAACGGAAATGACAAACAAAGGGCCTTACATGAGTTCCAGGAAAAAACTATCCATACAATGAAACAGCTTCAAATACATTAGTAATAACAAAACATCAAATCTAAATCGGACCACAAATACAGATTTAGCCCCAAAAAAATGGGGGATGGAGCAGATGGGGAAAGATATTTAATAATATCATACAGTAGAAAACCCTTCAAAATAAATACCTAACGTATTAATACGGCTAACGGGTAACGATGAACAACAACTATACATATATATATCTATGTGTTGTGTGTGTGAAGACGTGCATATACGAATAACATTACCAAGTGACGACAAGAATTCGCAGTAACATATAAAGGACCCGAATCGGAATACAAACAGAAGTACGGCTTGGGTAACTACGATGGAGGAATTAGGGTTTCAGAAGAAAATTACATCGTCGTCAGTCGAAGAGAGCTCGCCTTCCTCCCTGCTTTTCGATGAATTGTTCGCAACTTCGGGACTAGGGTTTTCTGTCGGGGGCACGCGCGCTACAGTTTTCATCCTCAGCTTATCGCCCTCCTCCATTCTCTCTCTCTCTCTCTATGTCCACTGCTTGTCTACGTTTTCTATTCTCTTTCCCCTTCTGGTTTTCTTGAAAATGGCGGTTAAGGATGCCAGGGAAAGATGCGGAGAAAAATGCGAATGAATCCAAGAAAGAAAATGGCAGAAATACGAAAATACCCTTGGTTTTAGTCATCAAACAAAAGACATTGCCCTCGTATTGGCGTCGCTATTCCGTATGAATGGCAATTTTTTTCATCTGGCTCCTATTCCGTCTCGTTTTTGTCCCGCTTTATAAAATTTTTTTTATCCCCAATAACAAACGGGGTGAAAATGGTATTTGCTCT
>JAULJZ010000018.1:3180955-3222139 GCA_032270985.1 Heliamphora pulchella | reverse complement strand
ACTGCGTGGATGGTATATATTTATTTTATTTATTACTGTTAATTTTAATTAATTCTAAAAATTTGATTTTAATTAAATTTTGTAAAAGAAAAATAAAATAATTTTTTTTAATTAACAAGTTTTAACTAAAAAGAAAAATTTTAGATATTTTATTTTTTTTACAAAATAATACGTTTAAGATATTTTTTTTAATAAATTGGATATCTTAGAAAAACATGAAAATTAATTTCGAATTTTGAATTAATTAAATGAAAAAATATTTACTTTTAATAAATTATTTTTTTAAAATGTGTAACATAAAAATGAAATATTTGAATATATTTATTCAATACCTTAGCTGTAATGCAAAGAAAAAATTGTGCATTTAATGGTAATTTTATTTATTATATATTAAAACACAAAAAGATGGTTTGAAAAATCGGAATCTTTTGAATCCTGTGCACAGAAAGATGTTTTAGAATTTTTCGGCTCGTGTGGTTTTCAAAATTAATAAACTTATTTTAATTAAATGAATTTTTATAACCTTCAAAAATATTTTAAAAAATTAAGTGAGAGAGAAAATTTATTCACAGATGAATCCCGCGGTCTTCATCATTAGTTCGTAGGTGATGTAATTAATTCTGCGTGTTGGCCGTAAGGCCTTCTTCTCCATCGGACAAAATTAGTTGCGGTATCGCCGGTACGAACCTCCTTTAGGGATAATTCTGGATAATTACTACTGTGGATCATTTCTCCATCGAAAGGGTTCGTTGCGAAGTAATTAATTTGCGATTAGGTAGTGGTTAACACATAATGGTAAATAATAGTATCCTCTCCATCTGAGTCACTATTATTATTTACTGGACCGAAGTTATGTCAGCTTTTCAATTTTATTTGGTATGGTCTGTTGCCTGGATAGTAAAATTAATAAAAATTGACATGTTTGGACAAACAATGGATAGTAGACGTTCTTTTATCAAGACATGCTATTCACAGGGTACCAGGCTGCTTGCGAATTTTTTTTAAATGATAGAGATAACCAATTTTAAAATAAATTCAAAGTTTTGCTCGTCATAATTAACGGCGATGACTATTATGTAGACTGAAAAAGAAAACAAACTAACATGACCAAATTATGTAGACTGAAAATGAAACTTGGATATTGTCTTAACTGGCGATGACTACAAGTTTGTATTATCTGAGATTTGTTCACCAGTGCCTAATGAATGAGCGACCGAATAGGAAATATGAGCTTATCAAAAGTGGCAGAAAGCTAATCAAATAGCTCGCTGTTACATTTTGGCTTTCATATCAAATGTATTGCAATACCAGCATCATTCTATGTCTAGCGCCTATGACATAATTATGAGCCTCAAAGAACAGTTTGAGATCAAAATCGTGATGTTAGGCTGGTGGCCATGAAATCTCTAATGAATACCATCATAGCTGAAGGCACCCAAGTTAGGGATCATGTTCTGAAGATGATTAGTCTTCTGAATAAACTAGAGATCCTAGGAGCTGAGATTGACGAGGAAACCCATGTCGATATCATACTCCAGTCACTGCCTGATAGCTTTAAGCAGTTCTGCTTGAATTATTCCATAAATAAGCTTAGCTTTTAATTGGCAGAATTTCTTAAAGAACTTCAAGCAACCGAGGGTATTCTTAGGAAGCCAGGTACTGTGCATGTGGCTGAAAAAAGTTCTTCCTTTAAGTCGAAAGGCAAGAAGAATAAAAAGGTTCAAAAACATGGACGCAAAGGTCCAAAAGTAGCTAAGGGGCTAAAAGCTGGTGTGAAAAAATCAAGAGGCAAGTGCTATCACTATAACCAATTTGGGCATTAAAAAAAGTACTGTCCCGTTTTACCGCAAACTTGAGCTAGTCATAGAACCATTTAAACTTAGATGATCCCTATAATGCCTCGATCGGATCCTGCGTGCCCCTGCAATCCTGAACCTCATGTGTGACGCCCTGTCTTTCGGGCACATCAGGACATACATAGCTATAATTAAGGAAGATATTCTAGCCATGCATTCATAATTACATATGATAAATACTCTATCATTAAGGTTCAGAACTTGTTCAAAATATTTAGCGATTCCAGTCATCCAGAGAATTTAACAAAAGTTATAAAATGTTCGCGGAGACTAAGCAAAAGAACAAAAAGAAAGAATTTAACGTCTTCAAATAGCGTTGTTGGGATCGGCTGGCTCCTGCCACTCACCCTGATCCTCGAAGTCTTCTTCCTCTACGAGCACACCCTCCTCAATTTGTTCTTCTTTTTCACCTGTGGCACGAATGCCATGAGCCAAAACTCAGAAGCAAATTCCCTAAACCATCTAACAAACTCATAACAAAAAATCATATAATACATATCGCATAACACCTAATACAATTTAAGACCAAGGAAATAGATAAATTTAACAGTTTCAGCAAGGAAAGCATATATAAGTACAGTTATGCAAGTGCGTGATGCAAATGAATGCAATGTAAATGTCCAACTCAACATACTTCCAGAACCATAGCATGAATTTCATGTTGGGAATTTCATAGTAGACTTTATGGAAATTTGATCACCGAACCTATCCTCGCCTCGTTGAGAAAGGTAAACGCTCGCCTTGGCTACATGCCTCAGCGGTTTTACTTAATGGCAACTGCGTGGGGCCGGGCCAACCGATTTTGTCCAACAATAAGGACCAGGATGCTTGCTAGGCGTCAACCAAAAGTTTAATTAAAAAGGACTAGCGAAGAACCTATGGTGCCTAACCCCTTTTCATAATAAGCAATCTCCCAATTCATTTTTAATATTGGCAACTAGGGACGCCCTAGGTTTAAATCTACAGAAAGAATGATTTTCACATAACCCAACCCACAATGATAGGTACGAAAGGGACTCCGAGAAACCAAGATGCCAGTGCAGTAATGCTCATAGTGTGAAATGTGTTTCTTGTGTACAACTAATTACAGCATGGCATATAAACATGATATAGCACAAGGTACAGCTCACTAAAGTATAGAATACAAATATACGAAGCATAAGCTATAATTCATGTGACATGGATCTAACCTATTGGCTTGATTTTTAATCATTAAATTGTTAATTTTATACAACAATCACTCACATAAATCATTTAAAGTTTATATATTCAAATTCCACAATCTGATACGCTACTCATACACTTAGCCAAATTTGGACAATGGTTCAAGTGTCAATTTTAAAGTTGCAATAGTGTTTTAAAGTACCTAGACATGGATTTAATTTTTTATTTTTGAACACCATTTAGATAAAAATATTTTCTACAACTTTAATGTTTAACACTAAGGTCAATTCCTAGGGCAAAAGGGTCATTGTTTTTAATTAATGAAATATCATTCAGCACTTTACAGAGAAAAGTGCAGAATTTGGGCTTTTGTGGACCACGATTTTGAGGCAACAATGCAAGGGCTATGGGTCAGATTTTTGGGGATGTTTTAGCTTAAGGTGTCCCCTACAAGTTTTATGTTTTGTGCTAAGGTTAGTTGTTTGGAACAAGTTGATAATTTTGGCCAATTTATAAAATGGGTTCAGTCAGCATAAAAAGGGAATAGGTTTTCAACAGAGAATGGTCAAAACCTTTGGGGGTCCATCCAAGGGTATTTTGGGCTGATTTTTGTTCCGTATCTAGTTTAATATGTGAGCTACGTTTTTTTTATGAAAACCACATTTGCATTTGACTATTAAAAACTTAGGCATTTTGGTCTCACAAAAATGTGTGACAGAGAGCTCTATCGGTCACTAAAACACAACAGTGACTTTGGGAAGGGTTTTGACCTATCAAGTCTTTATATTTTTGGCTCATTGTTGGTGGACAGCAATATAAATGTGTTATTTACAAGTTTTATATTTTGACCTAAGCTCGATTCTCATTCTAACTTAGGGTTTTTGTGTCTGCAACTCAGAGTGGTCAAAATCTAACACTCTTTGGTAAAAATAGTATATCTGGAGTTCTACCCAACGAAATCACTTCAAACTAATTTTTTATAAAAGAGGACTTAAAAATATACTTCTTGACATAAAAATCACATTTCGAACATTTTTTTACAATTAGTTTGGTGGTTTAAAGTTCGTGGCAGAATATTGGTATGCCCAGAAAATCAGGTTATCTAGGGTTTTGATAACTTAACTCATGTTGTGTTTATTTTTAATATATTTTCTTTGCATGCATGTCATATATTCATACATACCAAAGTTTCAGAATCTATTCAAGTCATAGAACTTAAAAACACTCACATGCAAGCCCATACAACACTTGATCTTACATAGATATCCCTTAATCTACTCATACGACGCCTTATTGAGTGAGATCTTGTTTCTTATTCTTAGGGTTGATTATAAAGATGGATTGAGAGTTATTTTATGAGAGAATAACAGACGGTTTGAGGGATTTACTTACTTGTTTTGAAGACCTAATGGTAGAAAGGTGGTAGGACTTGGCTTTGTTGCTCCTTCCTTGAACCTTCTTAGCTTCTCCTTTCTTCTTCCTTCTTCTCTCCTTCTTCTCTTGAGAACACTTGGAATATTTTTATGGGTCTCTCCTTCATTCTCTATGGCCGAACCTCATATAGAGAGTAGTAGGGTTTTGTGTATTTTTATAGCAAAAATATAATGGAGAAATTATTATTGCATGTAAGCTTTATTTTAAATTTTCCAAAATTTTTATTGGATGCATGGGAGGTGGGGTCTTTTTAAGAATTACATTTAAGATTTTGACAGCTAGGGTTTTAGCTAGGATAGGTTTGGGGGAGAGAAATTTGATCTCGTACTTATTTTGAGATTTAAATTGTATTTTAGTATCATTTTGAGCAAGAAAGTACATAAAATATTAATTTTATGTATCTTTTTGGTATCTTAACCTACTAAACCCTATTATATTAATGTGTTTATAATTAATTTAATCTTTCCATGAATTATGATAATTTTGATAGCAATTAATTAAATAGGTATATGTTTTCAAGTTAATTTAAGCTAGTTTGATAAGAATTCACTTTTTGACTTGTATATTATGTAGAAATTTTAAATAATAATTTGTTTGCTTTTGTTAACCTATATTATTATATTATTATGTATATTACTTGTATAAAATTTTTTGGTTATAGTAATGCTTAATTTATACAACTTTTTCTTATTTTTAAGTTTAAAAAGGCAAAAAGTAAATTTTTGAGCACAATTTTCTAGGTAGCAAGCCATGCAAGGGTATTTTTGTTATTTTTATTGTTATTTTGCCTTTTATTATTTAATTATTTATAAATATCTAATTTTGGGTGTCCATGTGTCAAAATATGAATTTTTAAGACTTTTCACTATACTAAGGGCAAAATTGTCATTTTACCCTAATTATAAGAATTTTATATTTTATATGTTATGTTATTTACTTAATTTAAGCTGTCACAAGTCTTCTCTGAGTATTTAAGCTTCTCTTATGAGGATTTGGTCCCTTTAGAATTTTCTGGGTTAAATTAGGGTTTTTGGCTAATTAGGGTTTCTCTTATTCACGCAGCGACCTAAGATCTCATTGTCTATCCGTCGCTAATATTAGGGTTTGAACTGGGTTGTTACAATCTACTCCCCTAAAACAAATTTCGTCCTCAAAATTTCATGTCGTACCTCAATCTCCGAACAACTGGGGATGACTTGTCTTCATTACTTCTTCTTGTTCCAATGTCGATTCTTCAATCCCTTTGTGTTTCTAAAAAACTCGAACGAGCGAAATGATTTTGCCTCTAAGAATCTTATCTCGTTGATCAATAATCCTTACCGGTTGTTCTTTGAATGTGATATCTCCATCAACATGGAGTTCCCTCTAGTCCAGAATATGGGTAGGATCATGTTCATACTTCCTCAGCATCAACACATGGAAAACATTATGAATGCTGGCGAGTTGCGGTGGTAAAGCCAAACGATATGCCACTTCCCGAACCATAGCCAGAGCCTCAGATGGCCCAATGTATCTTGGGGCTAGCTTCCCTTTTTGGCCGAAGTGTTTCACCCTTCTTCGTGGTTGAATCTTTAAGAATACGTGATCTCCTATTTCAAATCGTAGCGGCCTTCGTCATTGATCTGCATAGCTTTTTTGTCGACTCGTGCGGTGGCTATTCGTTGCTGAATGAGTCAGATCTTTTCGGTGGTCTCTTGTACTAGGTCCGGTCCAAGAAGTGCATTTTCTCTTGCTTTAGTCCAACAAATCGGCGAACAGCATGGTCTTCTGTAGAGGGCTTCATATGGCGGCATGCCAATGCTAGATTGGTAGCTGTTATTATAAGCAAACTCGATCAATGGTAAGTGTTTCTCCTAATGTCCCTTGAAGTCCATGACACAAGCTCGAAGCATATCTTCCAGTGTCTGAATTGTACGTTCAGATTGCCCGTCAGTTTGCGAGTGAACAGCAGTGTTGAAGCAAAGCTCTGTTCCTAAGGCGATTTGCAAACTTTGCCAGAATCGTGAGATGAAACGTGGATCTAGATCTGACACAATAGGCAGTGGAATCCCTTGAAGACGTACGATTTCCTGAATGTACTTCTGGCGCAGGGTTTCTAGCTTTTCAGAAGTTTGAACTGGTAGGAAATGTGCTGATTTGGTTAGACAATCTACGATTACCGAGATAGAGTCGTGTCCTATTGGTGACCTTGGTAGTCCAAAGACAGTCTATAGTAACGTGGTCTCACTTCCACTGAGGTAACTCCAGGGGTTAGAGGGTCCCTCCTGGTCTTTGGTGCTCAGCTTTCACTTGCTGACACGTAAGGCATTTGGCTATGAAACTTGCTATATCCTTCTTCATGCCATCCCACCAATAGTGCCTCTTCAGTTCATGCTACATCTTTATCTCTCTAGGGTGGACAACAAAAAGTGACTGGTGGTGCTCCTTTAGGATGTCTCTTCTCAAATTCTCGACATTTGGGACGAAAATTTATCCTAGGTGTGTCAACTACCCCTGTTTGTTAACTACCCATCCTGGCTTTGATTCCTCCACAATTAGGTGTCTTCGAATAAATTCGAACTCCTGGTCGTACATTTAAGCTCCACGATCTGCTGATGGAGATTCGTTGTTGCTGCTGTTAGGCAAAAACAATTTTTATTCTCCGATTCTAATGGTTGGAGTCAGAATTCGTTGAGTGTCCCTATCATGTTCCATTCTCTTGATGCTATATAAGCCATCGCGCTTCTCGTCTTCCAGCTAGGGGTATCAGCCAGCACATTAGCCTTGCCCGGGTGATAGGCCAATGCAAACTGATAGTCGTCTAAATACTCCATCCAGCGGTGTTGTCTCATATTAAGATCCTTTTAGGTGAACAGATATTTTAAACTTTTGTGATCAATAAAAAGCTCGAACCGTTCTCCATATAGATAATGCCTCCATAACTTCAGTGCGAACACCACTTCTGCAAGCTTCCGGTCGTGGGTAGGGTAATTATGCTCATGAGGTTTCAATTGTCTTGACCCATAAGCTACTACCCTACCACTCTACATTAGTACACATCCTAGACCATCCTTTGACGCATACAATACACCGTGTACCTAATTCTCATTCAGGTATGATCAAAATTGGGGCACTAGTCAATCTCTTCTTGAGCTCTTGAAAGGCCGTTTCACACTTATCACTCCACTCAAACTTCACCCATTTCTGCGTTAATCTGGTCATTGGGCGTGCCAATTTTGAGAAATCTTAAATAAATCTTCGATAATATCCAGCTAGCCCAAGGAAACTGCGAACTTCAAAAATGTTCTGAGGTAGCTTCCACTCCAAAATAGCTTCTTCCTTGGCAGGGTCCACAGCTATTCCTTTCTTAGACACTACGTGTCCCAGAAATTTTACTTCGCGTAACAAGAATTCACACTTGTTTGCTTTAGCAAAGAGTTGTGAATCTCTTAACTTCTGCAAGACAATTCTTAGACGATGTTCATGTTCTTCCTCAGATCTAGAGTATACTAGGATGTCGTTTATGAAGACTATAACAAATTAGTCGAGGTAGGACTGAAAAAGTTTATTCATCAAAAGTTATGAAAACTCCTAGGGCATTGGTTAAACCAAAGGACATGGGTACAAATTCATAATCTCCGTATCGTGTTCTAAAGGCTTTCTTTGGTATATCCTCCTCCTTGACTCGAAGCTGGTGGTATCCGGAGGGAAGGTTGATCTTTGAGAAACAAGCTGAACCTCGTAATTGGTTGAAGAGATCATCGATATGGGGCAGGGGGTATCGATTCTTGATTGTTACCTTGTACAATAGACGGTAGTCGATACAGAGACACAAGGCTCCATCCTTTCTCTTGGCAAACAATGTTGGCGCTCCCCATGGTGACGTACTGGGGCGAATAAAACCTTTGCTGAGCAGTTCCCGAAGTTGGTTCTTTAACTCTTTTTGTTCGACGGGAGCCATACGGTGGGCTGCGATTGAAATTGGTACGGTTCCAGGCTAAAGCTCTATCGAGAACTTAATCTCACGATGCGGGGGTAATTTAGGTAATTCTTATGGGAATATATCTTCGTATTTGCACACGACGTAGGGTAATTCGGGGGTTGACAAGATGTTTGTACTAGCAAGAAAACATGCCAATTTCTCTACGAAGTTACCCGATTTGCAGTCCTTCGCACTACTCAGGGTTAATGTCTCGCATCGTTTTCCTTGAATTCGTACAATAGTGCCGTCTTTCGCTTGCGCCCATATCTTCTTTTGTCGGTAGTCAACGATAGCACGGTGTCCTGATAGCCAATCCATTTTGAGGATCACGTTGTAGCCATTGAAATCCATGACTCGTAGGTTACAAGTCATATGGGTATTGGATATTCGCAACGAGCATGTTTTACAGATAGAGTCAACTCGGGTTTGATTTCCTAAGGGTGTGACAACACTTAGGGTTTGTTCTAATGCCTCGAGCTCTAAGAGTAAGGACTTCATACAGGCTAGAGATATAAAAGAATGGGATGCTCTAGAATCAAATAGTACTTTTACTAAGGTATTGAATAATATAAACTTACCTGATATAACTTGGGTGTTTTCCATTTCTTTTGCTTGCAATGCAAAGATGCGTCCTCCCATCGGTCGATTTCCATTATTGTTCTTCGGATTTCCAATCCTCAATCCATTTCCCAAGCCTCCTTAGGGTCTCTAATTCTTGTTGAGCGGTAGCCTTCCCCTTCCATTTTGCTTCTCAATAGCTGGCCTGGTGACCTAGACTTGTCGTGGGTACCTAAGCACTTGTTGACCATGTGTAGCCACTTGTTGACCATGTCTTCCCAAGTGATGACTGTGCCTGGTGCAAGGTTGATGTACCAACTGTATGCCCAGTCCGTTAAGGATTTTGAGAACTCCCTTAGACGTAGTGTATGATCTCCTTCATAGGCCCCTAGTGTCTTCACGAACCTTATCACATGCTCTATTGCATTTCCCTTTCTTCCATCAAACTTCATAAATTTTGAGGTCACATAACCTTCGAGATAAGGCACCCTTAACAGATACAACAGATAAGGAGGCTGAATATCCTGATCTGGTAAGGATGGCAACAGTCTTTTTGTCCTCTCTTGCTAGAACATCACTTGAACATCTGTAATTGTAACGAATTGAGCCTACGTTCCTGGTAGGGCGGGATCTAGGTTGATAGACCTTGCATTGTTATCGAGGTCACATGTGCTTGGGGTTTGATTTGGTTTATTGGCTGCTGCTTTCATATGGGGGTCACATGTGAATCAACTGGCACCTTTTCCACTGGTAGCCTCTCACATGGGGCCTCTACTCGCTGGCATTTGTTACAGTCGCCAAAATTGAATTAGTTAACCCCGCAATGGCATTCAAAATATTGGTTTGTCCATCTTGAATGGTCTACAGTGCATCTAATAATAGATTGTCGCGGTTGTTGTTGTGATTCGCCTATTGTTCCAAGCCAAGCTCGACGTTACGTTTGTTGCTGTTGGAATGACCCTTTGACATGGCTAGTTTGGTGGTTGTGTGTAATCTACTCCGAATACTGACCATTCACAAATTCACCTCCCTAGTGGAATCACCAAAGATTGTAGGGTCCTTTTACAAGATAATAATTAATAAATATATTAGAGAGGCAAAATATGCAAAATAATTAGAAACAAGGAATGGAGAGAGAGAGAGAGAGATGGTTGGGTGAAAGAGAAGGCTAGTTAAGTTTAGAGTATCTGGCAGTATAAACACATATTAGATCGTCTAAATCTGAATATGAGTTATGATCCCTTAGGAGCATGACTATCTCTCTTTTTTATAATCCTCTAATGGTGCTATTAGGATTGGAGCAGGACTCTCTAAGATATACAATTGAATCAAAAAAGGTAATCTCGGGGATGAAGAGATCATATCCGCAGATTTAACTATTTTTTAGAGAATCAGTATTTTACTCCAACTCAACTAGGTCGGCCAATGGGTGCTCCGTGGGCACCCGACCCACTTGGGTCGAGTGACTTAGGGATCACTCGAGTGACTCAATTGGGTGAGTCCCATGGCCTGACAAGTCCTTTTCTTAGCCACCAAGCCACAAGTCTCCTAACGTCTCGTGCAGAATTATATTGCCATTGTCTTTATTGTTTCTAGGCTATTCATTTGATTCTCAAAGGAATCTATACTGTATAGTATGTGCTATATATGTTTGCCTTTGGTTAGTCTGTGCTGAGCCGCATATTCTGTGCTATGTCATCACAATTAGGTAGTCAAAACTATGCTCATAGTCAGTGCTGTATTTGTCAGGGTTGTATACTAAAAACCATTAATTTTCTTAATTTTTAGTATTTAATTTTATTTTTAATAAAATTATTTTTTTATTTTATGAGAATCATATTGAGCAATGAATGCAATATCATTTCTTTAATGTTATGCATAGATGTTCTTTACTCTATACAGTATTTAATCTGGTGTGTAGAGTTTGGCTTGCATATAGAAGACCAAATTATAGGTTTTTACAGAATATAGGTTTTTGTTCACAGTTTAGATAGAATTGGACAAATCATCGATACGACTGTAGTATGGAGTTTTAGTAGGTCTGTCTTGATTACGTGGAACAGATAATAGCGTCGTCTATTATTTTGACTCGCTATGCTAGCACACTTTGTGTGTATTGAACAAGACCACATTGGAGTAATTAATTTTATACTGACTATATAAATTAATTCACACCCCAAGGATTACGAGTGCTTATACTCTTAATTCTAAAATAATTATTATTTGCGTATATTTAATATTAATTGTTTTGATTCTTGATAGGGTGCGGTCTTTTATGGGTCTATAGTCCTGGTGAGTTGGATAGCGGTATTAATTATATGGTGAATATTAATTATTAACAGAACTCAGGTTCCGATTATTCGGAATTGATGATATCCCCTTAAGGAAGCTTATAAATTTTGACCGATCCAAACCCTACAGGTGGATTTAATTATTCAGCAGTCAAATAAGTTAAACGGAGGGGCTTAACGAATTTTAAAGATGCCGATTAAATTAAATTGTCAGTAATTAAATTTAATTGGCGGCTATTGAAAATCTTAACGTGGGGAGATGAGTTAAGCATTTAATAACAGGAGTTCATTGAAATTGGTTTTGAGATTATGGCTAGAAGTGCAGTTACAGTTCTTTAGTGGTATGAACTGTAATTTAGTGTTTTATAAAAATTGTAGAAACCGCTACAAGATTTTCATAATTACAAAAACCGCTGAGAGGTTTGCATATTTACAGAAACCGCTAGAAGAGTATCTTGGTCACACTAGAAGTCTATGTTATAATTACTCCACTGGTCCTTGCTGTAGCTTAAAACTATGCAGGTAGGCTGAACCAAATTCACAAGTTGTCTTTCAAGACTAAGGTTGTCCAAGTTCTGCCAGTACCAGTTCTCGAAGGATCGTAGCCCACACTACGTTCGGGAATCGCATTGGAAATACAGTAGAAAGTCTGTTTGGAGTTTCAATTCGGAGAATCTAAGTTCGTAGTTGAAAAAATGACCGAAATGTATTCATCTAAATTAACAGTGGTGGCACGGGATTTATTTTGATCGTTCGACATCAAAAAAAATTAATCTAGAGCATGTTTCAATGATTGCTCGTCTAGTATTTTTTTATCAAAAAAATCGTATTCAAATCAATGATCTTGGCAGTTTGCCCCCAACAACTGATATCATAACCGTTTTGATTTTGTTTATGGTTTAATCGAGGGATCGGGTAGATTTAGAACTATGCTAACTTTGTTTTGCAGACGTTCTAATTCCAACTTTATGATCGTCATTATATTCATGTTTGATTGAATGTGTAGATGATGGTTATTATTTAATTTTTAATCATGAAGGTTAATCGTAATAGTTTTAGAATTTTAGATCAATTGTGAGCCTTAACGGGACATAGGTTTCGATGTAAAAATATTATGTTTTTTAAGTTTTTTTTCTAGTTTATTAAAAAGAAAATAAGAACAGGTTTGAAGGTTTGAAGAACGCGAAAAACAGCACAAAACAGGTGGCAGTTTCTGACGACAAACGGCAGCGGTTTCAGAGCTATTTTGGTAGCTTCTTTGGACTATTTTTCTGGGGTTTCAAGAACATCTTTCTGCAGTTTTTGAGGCACAAAAACATATCACAAAATAGTGAAAAAAAATAGGCCGCGGATAGTAGCGTTTCAGGCCGCAAACAGCTGCAGTTTTCGACTGCGACGGTGGGCTATTTTTTGAGCTATTTCGGGACTATTTTTGAGCTATTACGGGACGATTTTTGAGGTATTTTTTTCAATGATATACAACATTATATCAGTGCTAAAAATAGTAGAAAGCCATAGACAAAACAACCCCAGAATGAGGCAAAAAGCGACGGCGACAGCGACGCACGGCAGCAGCAGCCTCTTCGAGGCTTTTCGATGGCTATTTTTTGGGGTTTTTTTAATAGAAAAATAGTATATTACTAGAACTATTTTTCAAAAAAAAATTAGGGCAAAAACGGGCGTAAGAGAAGGCGGCAGAAGCCATGGCAAGCGGCGGCAGCGATGGCGGGCGGTGGCTGGCCGGCAGAGGTGGTTCGGTTGTGGTGGTGGTCGGCTGTTTTTTGGCTGATAAGGCTCAGGTCGGTGTTATATTTGTATAACACTACAACTCGAGGAATCCTAACACAACTTTGATCCCGAAAGCAGATTTTGTTAAAGATTAAAAGATTACGAGTTAATTTTTAAACAAGAGACTGAAACTCAAAAGAGTTTCTATTTGATCATATGTATATCTAATATTTATATTTATTTAAACTGCGTGGATGATATATATATATATATTTTATTTATTACTGTTAATTTTAATTAATTCAAAAAATTCGATTTTAATTAAATTTTGTAAAAAAAATTAAATTAAAAAATTTTAATTAACAAGTTTTAATTAAAAAGAAAAATTTTAGGTATTTTATTTTTTTTATAAAATATTATGTTTAAGATATTTTTTTTAATAAATTGGATATCTTAGAAAAACTTGAAAATTAATTTCAAATTTTGAATTAATTAAATAAAAAAATATTTATTTTTAATAAATTATTATTTTTAAATGTGTAACATAAAAATAAAATATTTGTATGCATTTATTCAATATCTTAGCTGTAATGCAAAGGAAAAATTTTGCATTCAACAGTAATTTTATTTGTTATAGATTAAAACACAAAAAGATGGTTTGACAAATCAGAATCTTTTGAATCCTGTGCACAGAAAGTTGTTTTAGAATTTTTCGAATCGTGTGATTTTCGAAATTAATAAACTTATTTTAATTAAACAAATTTTTAGAACTTTTAAAAATATTTTAAAAAACTAAGTGAGAGAGAAAATTTATTCACAGATAAATCCCGCGGTCTTCATCACTAGTTCGTAGGTGATGTAATTAATTCAGCGTGTTGGCAATAAGGCCTTCCTCCCCTTCGGACAAAATTAATTGCGGTATCGCCGGTACGAACCTCCTTTAGGGATAATTCTAGATAATTGTTAGTGTGTATTATTTCTCCATCGAAAGGGTTCATTGTGAAGTGATTGATTTGCGATTAAGTAGTGATTAACACTTAACGGTAAATAATAGTATTATCTCCATCTGAGTCACTGTTATTATTTACTGGACCGAGATTATGTCAGCTATTTAATTTTATTTAGCATGGTCTATTGCCTGGATAGTAAAATTAATAGAAATTGGCATGTTTGGACAAACAATGGATAGTAGACGTCTTTTCATCGAGGCATGCTATTCACAGGGTACCAGGCTGCTGGCGAATTTTTTTTAAATGGTAGAGAAACAATTTTAAAATAATTTCAAAATTTTACTCGTCATAGTTAACGGTTATTTTAATTATGTGATTCTCAGGATTAAAATAGCTTTCAATCCACTCGCGACCATTCTCAAAGAAAATAAGCTAATGGGACCAAATTATGTAGACTGAAAAAGAAATTTAGATATTGTCTTAACTGTCGATGACTACAAGTTTGTGTTTTCTGAGATTTGTTCACCAGTGCCTAATGAATGAGCGACCGAATAGAAAATTCGAGCTTATCAGAAGTGGTAGAAAGCTGATCAGATGGCTCGCTATTACATTTTGACTTTCATATCAAATGTATTGTAGCATCAGCATCAGTCTATGTCCAGTGCCTATGACATGATTATGAGCATCAAAGAAATGTTTGGGGATCAAAATCGTGCTGCTAGGCAGGTGACCATGAAATCTCTAATGAATACAAGCATAGCTGAAGGCACCCTAGTTAGGGATCATGTTCTGAAGATGATTAGTCTTCTGAATAAACTGGAGATCCCAGGAGCTGAGATTGACGAGGAAACCCAGGCCGATATCGTACTCCAATCACTGTCTGATAGCTTTAAGCAGTTCTGCCTGAATTATTCCATAAATAAGCTCAGCTTTTCAATGGCAGAATTTCTTAAAGAACTTTAAGCAACCGAGTGTGTTCTTAAGAAGCCAGGTACTGTGCATGTGGCTGAAAAAAGTTCTTCCTTTAAGTCGAAAGGCAAGAAGAATAAAAAGGTTCAAAAACAGGGAGGCATAGGTCCAAAGGCCGCTAAGGGACTAAAAGCTGGTGTGAAAAAATCGAGAGTCAAGTGCTATCACTGTAACCAATTTAGGCATTAAAAAAAGCAGTGTCCAGTTTTACCGTAAACTTGAGCTGGTCATAGAACCATTTATACCTAGATGATTCCTATAATGCCTCGATCGGATCTTGCGTGCCCCTGCAATCCAGAGCCTCATGTGTGATGCCCTGTCTTACGGGCACATCACGACACACATAGCTATAATTAAGGGAGATATTCTAGCCATGCATTCATAATTACATATGATAAATACTATATCATTAAGGTTCAGAACTTGTTCAAAATATTTAGCAATTATTGTCATCCAGAGAATTTAACAAAAGTTACTAAATGTTCACGGAGACTAAGCAAAAGAACAAAAAGAAAGAGAATTTAATGTCTTCAAACAGTGTTGTTGGGATCGGCAGGCTCCCGCCACTCACCCTGATCCTCGAAGTCTTCTTCCTCTACGAGCACACCCTCCTCAATTTGTTCTTCTTCTTCACCTGTGGCATGAATGCCATGAGCCAAAACTCAGAAACAAATTCCTAAAACCATCTAAGAAACTCATAACAAAAAATTCTAGGGATAATTACACTTACCTCTCCTGAGGTTTAAGCTTATTATAGGGACCTCCCATGTGGCCTCTGAAATTAAACTAACCTCTCCTGAGATTTAATTTTAACATCAATTGCACCCCATCTGTTAAAATTTCTGTTGAAATTTAACAAAAATCGCCCCTCCCACCCCAAAACCACCCTTCAAACCACCTTTTCCCCCTAAAACCACTCCTTCCACCCTAAAATCACCATTCTCAAAGCCACCATTCCGTTGAAATTTGGGGTAGAAAGGGTGGTTATAGGGGAAAAAGGTGGTTTGAAGAGTGGTTTTGAGGTGGAAAAGGTGATTTTAGGGTGGGAGGGGCGATTTTCGTTAAATTTTAACAAAAATTTTAACAGTTATGGTGCAATTGATGTTAAAATTAAACCTTATGAGAGGTTAGTGTAATTTCATAGACCACATGGGAGGTCTCTATAATAAGCTTAAACCTCAGGGGAGGTAAGTGTGATTATCCTAAAATTCTACAACACATATCGCATAACTCCTAATACAATTTAAGACCAAGGAAATAGATAAATTTAACAGTTTTAGCAGGGTAAGCATATATAAGTACAGTTATGCAACTACGTGATGCAAATGAATGCAATATAAATGCCCAACCCAACATACTTCCAGAACCATAGCATGAATTCCACGCTGGGAATTTCAGAGTAAACTTGATGAGAATTTGATCACCGAACCTATCATCGCCTCGTTGCGAAAGGTAAACGCTCGCTTTGACTATATGCCTCAGCCGTTTTACTCAATGGCAACGGTGTGGGGGCGGGCCAACCAATTTTGTCCATCCTTATTCGGGCCAACCGATCCAACATTAAGGACCAGGATGCTTGCTAGGCGTCAACCCAAAGTTTAATTAAAAAGGGCTAGCGATGAACCCATGGTGCCTAACCCCTTTTCATAATAAGCAATCTCTCAATTCATTTTCAATATTGGCAACTAGGGACGCCCTAGGTTCAAATCTACAGAAAGAATGATTTTCACATAACCCAACCCACAATGATAAATACAAAAGGAACTCCGATAAACCAAGATGCTAGTGCAGTAATGCTCATAGTGTGCAACATGCTTCTCATGTACAACTAATTACAGCATGGCATATAAACATGATATAACATAAGGTACAACTCACTAAAGCATAGAGTACAAGTATACGAAGCATAAGCTACAATTCATGTGACATGGATACAACCTATTGGCGTGATTTTTAATCATTAAATTATTAATTTCATACACCAATCACTCACATAAATCATTTAAAGTCCATATATTCAAATCCCACAATGTGACACGCTACTCATACACTTGGCCAAATTTGGACAGTCGTTCAAGTGCCAATTTTAAAATTGCAACAGTGTTTTAAAGTACCAAGACA
Source organism: Heliamphora pulchella (assembly GCA_032270985.1). Lineage (NCBI taxonomy): Eukaryota > Viridiplantae > Streptophyta > Magnoliopsida > Ericales > Sarraceniaceae > Heliamphora > Heliamphora pulchella. Next base: position 3,205,107 of record JAULJZ010000018.1, on the reverse strand, counting down.
TGGATTTAATTTTTTTTGAACACCATTTAAATAAAAATATTTTCTACAACTTTAATGTTTAACACTAAGGTCAATTTACAGGGTAAAAGGGTCATTTTTTTAATTAAGGAAAAATCATTCAGCACTTTACAGAGAAAAATACAGAATTTAGGCCTCTATAGGCCATGATTTTGGTGCATCAATTCAATAGCTATGGGTCTGATTTTTGGAACAGTTTTAGTTTAAGGTGTCCCCTACAAATTTCATATTTTGTGCTAAGGTTAGTTGTTTGGAACAAGTTGATAATTTTGGTCAATATATAAAATGGGTTCAATTAGCATAAAAAGGGTCTGCAGAATAGATTTTTAACAGAGAATGCTCAAAACCTTTGGGGGTCCATCCGAGGGTATTTTGGGCTGATTTATACTGAGTATCTGTTTTAATATGTTAGCTACATTTTTCATGAAATTCCCTCTTGGATTTGACTATTAAAAACTTAAGTTTTTTGGTCTCACAAAAATGTGTGACAGAGAGCTCTATCAGTCACTAAAACACAATAGTGGCTTTTGGAAGGGTTTTGACCTATCAAGTCTTCATATTTTTGGCACATTGTTGGTGGACAGAAAGATAAATGTGTTATTTACAAATTTTATGTTCTGACCTAAGCTCGGTTCTCATTCTAACTTAGGGTTTTTGTGTCTGCAACTCAGAGTGGTCAAAATCTAACATTCTTTGGTAAAAAGGGTATATCTGGAGTTCTACCTAACGAAATCACTTCAAACTAATTTTGTATAAAAGAGGACTTAAAAATATACTTCTTGACATAAAAATCACATTTCGAACATTTTTTTACAATTAGTTTGGTGGTTTAAAGTTCGTGGCAGAATATTGGTATGCCCAGAAAATCAGGTTATCTAGGGTTTTGATAACTTAACTCATGTTGTGTTTATTTTTAATATATTTTCTTTGCATGCATGTCATATATTCATACATACCAAAGTTTCAGAACCTATTAAAGTCATAAAATTTAAAAACACTCACATGCAAGCCCATACAACACTTGATCTTACATAGATAGCCCTTAATTTACTCATACGACGCCTTTTTGAGTGAGATCTTGTTTCTTATTCTTAGGGTTGATTATAGAGATGGATTGAGGGTTATTTTATGAGAGAATGACATAAGGTTTGAGAGATTTACTTACTTGTTTCGAATACCTAATGGTAGAATGGTGGTAGGACTTGGCTTTATTACTCTTTCCTTGAACCTTCCTAGCTTCTCATTCCTTCTTCCTTCTTCTCTCCTTCTTCTCTTGAGAACACTTAGAATATTTTTATGGGTCTCTCCCTCACTCTCTATGGCCGAACCTCATATAGAGAATAGTAGGGTTTGGTGTATTTTTATAGAAAAAATATAATGGAGAAATAATTATTACTTGTAAGCTTTATTTTAAATTTTCCTAAATTTTTATTGGATGCTTGGGAGGTGAGATCTTTTTAAGAATTATATTTTCAAATTTTGACAGCAAGGGTTTTAGCTAGGACAGGTTTGGGGAAGAGAAATTTGATCTTGTACTTAGTTTGGGGTTTAAATTGTATTTTAGTATCATTTTGTGCAAGAAAGTGCATAAAATATTAATTTTATGTATCTTTTTGATATCTTAACCTACTAAAATCTATTATATTAATGTTTTTATAATTAATTTAGTCTTCTCATGAGTTATCATAATTTTGATAGCAATTAATTAAATAGGTATAGGCTTTCAAGTTAATTTAAGCTAGTTTGACAAGAATTGACTTTTTGACTTGTTTATTGCGTAGAAACATTAAATAATAATTATTTTATTTTTTTAACCTATATTATTATATTATTATGTATATTACTTGTATGAAAATTATTAAGTTATAATAATACTTAATTTATACAACTTTTTCTCATTTTTAAGCTTAAAAAGGCAAAAAATAACTTTTTGGGTGCAATTCCCTAGGTAGCCAGTCATGCAAGGGTATTTTTGTTATTTTTATTGTTATTTTATCTTTTATTATTTAATTATATATAAATATCTAATTTTGAGAGTCCATGTGTCAAAATATGAATTTTTAAGACTTTTTGCTGTACTATGGGCAAAATGGTCATTTTACCCTAATTATAAGAATTTTTTATTTTTTATTTTTTATTTTATATTATTTACTTAATTTAGGCTGTCCCAAGACTTCTCTGAGTATTCAAGCTTCTCTTATGAGGATTTGGTCTCTTTAGGATTTTCTGGGTTAAATTAGGGTTTTGAGCTAATTAGAGTTTCTCTTATTCACGCAGCGACCTAAGATCTCGTTGTCTATCTGTCGCTAATACTAAGGTTTGAGCCGGGTTGTTACAATCTATTCCCCTAAAACAAATTTCATCCTCAAAATTTCATATCGTACCTCAATCTACGAACAACTGGGGATGACTTGTCCTCAAAGCTTCTTCCCGTTCCCATGTCGATTCTTCAATCCCGTTGTGTTTCCAAAAAACTCGAATGAGCGGAATGATTTTGCCTCTAAGAATCTTATCTTGTTGATCAATAATCCTTACCGGTTGTTCTTCGAATGTGATATCTCCATCAACATATAGTTCCCTCTAGTCCAGAATATGGGTAGCATCATGTTCATACTTCCTCAGCATCGACACATGGAAAACATTATGAACACTGGTGAGTTGCGGAGGTAGAGCCAAACGATATGCCACTTCCCAAACCTTAGCCAGAACCTCAGATGGCCCAATGTATCTTGGGGCTAGCTTCCCTTTTTGGCCAAAGTGTATCACCCTTCTTCGTGCTTGAATCTTTAAGAATACGTGATCTCCTATTTCAAATCGTAGCGGCCTTCGTCATTGATCTGCATAGCTTTTTTGTCGACTCGTGCGGTGGCTATTCGTTGCTGAATGAGTCAGATCTTTTCGGTGGTCTCTTGTACTAGGTCCGGTCCAAGAAGTGCATTTTCTCTTGCTTTAGTCCAACAAATCGGCGAACAGCATGGTCTTCTGTAGAGGGCTTCATATGGCGGCATGCCAATGCTAGATTGGTAGCTGTTATTATAAGCAAACTCGATCAATGGTAAGTGTTTCTCCTAATGTCCCTTGAAGTCCATGACACAAGCTCGAAGCATATCTTCCAGTGTCTGAATTGTACGTTCAAATTGTCCGTCAGTTTGCGGGTGAAAGGCAGTGCTGAAGCAAAGCTCCATTCCTAAGGTGGTTTGCAAACTTTACCAGAATCGTGAGGTGAAACGTGGATCTCGATCTGACACGATAGGCAGTGGAATCCCTTGAAGACGTACGGTTTCCCGAATGTACTTCTGGCTCAGGGTTTCTAGCTTTTCAAAAGTTTGAACTGGTAGGAAATGTGCTGATTTTGTAAGGCGATCTACGATTACCCAGATAGAGTCGTGTCCTGCTGGTGACCTTGGTAGTCCAGAGACAAAGTCCATAGTAACGTGGTCCCACTTCCACTGAGGTATCTCCAGTTGTTAGAGGGTCCCTCCTGGTCTTTGGTGCTTGGCTTTCACTTACTGACACGTAAGGCATTTGGCTACGAAACTTGCTATATCCTTCTTCATGCCATCCCACCAATAGTTCCTCTTCAGATCATGATACATCTTTGTCTCTCTGGGGTGGACAACAAAAAGTGACTGGTGGTGCTCCTTTAGGATGTCTCTTCTTAGATTCTCGACATTTGGGACGAAAAGTCATCCTAGGTATGTCAACTACCCATGTTTGTTGACTACCCATCCTGCTTTGATTCCTCCACAATCAGATGCCTTCGAATAAATTCGAACTCCTGGTCGTACTTTTGGGCTTCCACGATATGCTGACGGAGATTCGTTGTTGCTACTATTAGGTAAAAACAATTTCTATTCTCCGATTCTAATGGTTGGAGTCGAAATTCGTTGAGTGTCCCTATCATGTTCCATTCTCTTGATGCTATACAAGCCATCGCGCTTCTCATCTTCCAGCTAGGGGCGGCAGCCACCACGTTAGCCTTGCCCAGATGATAAGCCAATGTAAACTGATAGTCCTTTAAATACTCCATCCAGCGGCGTTGTCTCATATTATGATCCTTTTGGGTGAACAGAAATTTCAAACTTTTGTGATCGATAAAATGCTCGAACCGTTCTCCATATAGATAATGCCTCCATAACTTCAGTGCGAACACCACTACTGCAAGCTTCAGGTCATGGGTAGGGTAATTCTGCTCATGAGGTTTCAATTGTCTTAACTCGTAAGCTACTACCCTACCACTCTGCATTAGTACACATCCTAGACCATCCTTTGACGCATACAATACACCGTGTACCTAATTTCTCGTTCCGGTATGATCAAGATTGGGGCACTAGTCAATCTCTTCTTGAGCTCTTGAAAGGCCGTTTCACACTTATCACTCCACTCAAACTTCACCCCTTTCTGCGTTAATCTGGTCATTGGGCGTGCCAATTTCGAGAAATCTTGAATAAATTGTCTATAATATGCTGCTAGCCCAAGGAAATTGCGAACTTCAAAAATGTGTCGAGGTAGCTTCCACTCCAAAGTAGCTTCTACCTTGACAGGGTCCGCAGCTATTCCTTTCTTAGACACTACGCATCCCAGAAATTTTACTTCGCGTAACAAGAACTCACACTTGCTTGCCTTAGCAAAGAGTTGTGAATATCTTAACTTCTGCAAGATAATTCTTAGATGATGTTCATGTTCTTCCTCAGATCTGGAGTATACTAGGATGTCGTCTATGAAGACTACTACAAATTAGTCGAGGTAGGGCTGAAAAAGTTTATTCATCAAACTTATGAAAACTCCTAGGGCATTGGTTAAACCAAAGGGCATGGGTACAAATTCATAATGTCCGTATCGTGTTCTAAAGGCTGTCTTTGGTATATCCTCCTCCTTGACTCGAAGCTGGTGGTATTCGGAGCGACGGTTGATCTTTGAGAAACAAGCTGAACCTCGTAATTGGTTGAAGAGATCATCGATACGGGGCAGGGGGTATCGATTCTTGATTGTTACCTTATACAATAGACGGTAGTCGATACAGAGATGCAAGGTTCCATCCTTTCTCTTGGCGAACAATGCTGGCGCTCCCATGGTAACGTACTGGGGCAAATAAAACCTTTGCTGAGCAGTTCCTGAAGTTGGTTCTTTAACTCTTTTAGTTCGGCAGGAGCCATGCGGTGGGCTGCAAATGAAATTGGTGCAGTTGCAGGTTAAAGCTCTATCGAGAACACAATCTCACGACGCGGGGGTAATTCAGGTAATCTTCTGGGAATACATCTTCGTATTTGCACACGACTCGGGGTAATTCGGGGGTTGACAAGATGTTTGTACTAGGAAGAAGACATGCAAAATTTCTCTACGAAGTTACCTGATTTGCAGTCCTTCGTACTACTCAGGGTTAAGGTCTCGCATCGTTCTCCTTGAATTCGTATAGTAGTGTCGTCTTTCGCTTGCGCCCATATCTTCTTTTGTCGGCAGTCAATGATAGCACGGTGTCCTGATAGCCAATCCATTCTGAGGATCACATTGTAGCCATTGAAATCCATGACTCGTAGGTCACACGTCATAAGGGTATTGGATATTCGCAACGAGCATGTTTTATGAATAGAGTCTACTCGGGTTTGATTTCCTAAGGGTGTGACAACACTTAGGGTTTGTTCTAATGCCTCGGGCTCTAAGAGCAAGGACTTCATATAGGCTAGAGATATAAAAGAATGGGATGCTCCTGAATCAAATAGTACTTTCACTAAGGTATTGAATAATATAAACATACCTTGTATAACTTGGGTGTCTTCCATTTCTTTTTCTTGCAGTGCAAAGATGCATCCTCCCATCGGTCGATTTCCAATATTGTTCTTGGGATTTTCAGTCCTCAATCCATTGCCCAAGCCTCCTTGGGGTCTCTAATTCTTGTTGAGCGGTGGCCTTCCCCTTCTATTTTGCTGCTCAGTAGCTGGCCTGGTGACCTGGACTTGTTGTGGGTACCTTGGCTGCTGGGTTTGGGGTTGCCTCCACTATTGGGGTTGGTTGTTCGGATTCCTCTTAGTGAGGCGTGGGCACTCATACTTTCTATATCCTGGTTGGTGACACTCAAAGCATACCACGGATGTTGCCGGGGGGGGGGGTCCCTTAGTCGTCCTTGTTGGTACTCCCGGTGGTACGACTTCTTGGGGGTAAACGTTTGGCTGTTCCTCACTGGTCCTCTGGAGCTGGTACTTCCTCTCTTCTGGTTCTATGTCTTCCTTGAGTCTGCTTGATCTGTTTCGGCTAACAAGGCTGCGCGTACCACCTGAGTATATGTGGGAAGCTATAAGCAGATCACCCTTGCTCGGATGGATGGTTCCAAGCCCCATTCGATCTTTTGCGCCTTCGATTCTTCGTCCGGTATGATGGTTATGGAAAAACGACTCAATTTCTTGAAACGATTCACATACTGCGTCAGGGTCATTGACCCTTGCTTAAGTTCTAAAAATTTCTGACTTTGCCCTTAACGGAAAGGGGCTAGGAAATATTTTTCCAAAAATATACTTTCAAACTGCTCCCGCGTCAGAGTTGCTACTTCCTAGGTGTTGTTGACCATAGTCCACCAATGGTCGCCTTCTCCTTCCAGCAGGTGGGCAGCTAAAGCCACTCGATCATCCTCATCTTGAACTCCCATTGAGTTAAATAATTTATTGACTTCTCTCAGCCATTCTTCTACCTCTCTTGGTTCTACTCCTCCTCGAAATGTCGGGGCTCGCTATCTTCCTAGCTCCGACAGAAACCAAGCTCGATCACGTACATGTGGGCGGTTGATGCTAGCGGCCAATTCCCGTAACACCTGAGCTAGTCCCGGCACCTCATCGTCTGTATGTCCATTTGCTTGTCGGTTGTTAGGTCTTTTACCCGCCATTCTAAAATAAAAGAAGAAGAGTGTTATGATTTTGAGAGTTATTCTAGTTCTGGATTACTTGTTATGTTTTGGGATTTTGTAGAGTTTGGTTGTAGTTTACAGAACTACTTATAAAGATTTCGACATCAAAATTTGTATTTCATTTCAACTCATAGTCAATACAAATTTGTTAAAAGTTCATACAGCACACATACAATCTTTAAGTTAATAGGAAAAGTACAAGGCTAATGTGCTAATATTTAAACGAACAAATGTGGATAAAAGTGGCGTACAATTGCTTCGCGCTTCCAAGTTGCCTTGGTGATGTTGTAGTAGCGCCACTGCACCTCAACATGCCAGGCGTTAGTTGGCCCCATTTGCACCCTATTGGTTATGGCAGCTGGAGTCTCTCGATATGTCCTGGGGATGTCAAAATTGATGGCCGGGTCGCGCGGGTTGATAATTCCTCTCTCGTTAGTTGGCTTCTGATACTGCATCCATCTTATAGTTAACATGTCCCCCAGTAACGTCTTGAATCTGAGAGGAAAGTCTAGGCAATAGAGCTTTCGAATGCATTTCTCGATCACGCGTAAGGGTCTCATGTAACGCGAAAAAGCCTATGGTTTCCTCCACATACACATGTGTTCTGGGTAGATTCTAGCGTACACTTTATCCCCCACATAGAAACCCCGGCACTCCGGGCGACCGTAGTAGATGGCGGTATCCATAGTCTTGTCTTCATCGGACTCGGGTGGAGGTGCCTCCAGCTGATTGTATGGGAAAGCAATCGCCACTTCTTCTTCTTTGTCATCGTCCTTGTCCTCATCGTCATAGTCATCATCGTCATCGGCATCAAAAATTTTCTCATTCGGCTCTTAATTTTCCTCCATCTCATCACCTTCATCTTCTGGGTTTGCCTGCCATTCCTCTGGGAAAACCCAAGCTAAAGGGACGGTGTCAATAGGATCTTGCTTCTCTACGGGTATCTCCTCTAGGTCATCTTCTGGATCTTCTTCGGAATCTGAGTCTTCAGGTTCTGGTGTTGCCCATGGGTCCCCAGTCTGCTCTGCGTCGGACGCCATCCTAAAGAAAGGAAGAAAGAGAAAATTTTAAGGTAAAGATTTAAAGTTATTAAAATTATATGTGATAAATTAATAGTACAGACATTCTACAGAGTTTCTACACTACGAAACTCGTAATCTCTCATCTCCCAAGGCCTAAAAGTTCACTAAATCTAGGCTCTGATACCAACTGTGACGCCTCGTCGTACAGGCACGTCGGGACATACGTAGCTATAATTAAGGGAGATATTATAGCCATGCATTCATAATTACATATGATAAATACTACATCATTAAGGTTCAGAACTTGTTTAAAATATTTAGCGGTTACAATCATCCAGAGAATTTAACAAAAGTTACAAAATGTTCGCGGAGACTGAGCAAAAGAACAAAAAGAAAGAGAATTTAACGTCTTCAAACGGCGTTGTTGGGATCAGCTGGCTCCTGTCACTCACCCAGATCCTATAAGTCTTCTTCCTCTACGAGCACACCCTCCTCAATTTATTCTTCTTCTTCACATATGGCACGAATGCCATGAACCAAAGCCCAAAAACAAATTTTCTAAACCATCTAACAAACTCACAACAAAATATCCTACAATACATATCGCATAACACCCAATACAATTTAAGACCAAGGAAATAGATAAATTTAATAGTTTCAGCAGGGTAAGCATAAGTACAGTTATGCAAGTGCGTGATGCAAATGAATGCAATGTAAATGCCTAACCCAACATACTTCCAAAACCATAGCATGAATTCCACGTCGGGAATTTCAGAGTAGACTTGATGGGAATTTGATCACCGAACCTATCATTGCCTTGTTACGAAAGGTAAACGTTCGCCTTGGCTACATGCCTCAGCCGTTTTACTCAATGGCAACGGCGTAGGGGCGGGCGAACCAATTTTGTCCATCCTTATTCGGGCCAACCGATCCCACATTAAGGACCAGGATGCTCGTTTGGTATCAACCCAAAGTCTAATTAAAAAGAGCTAGCGGCGAACCCATTGTGCATTATTCTAAAGTTGCAACAATGTTTTGAAGTATGTTGACGTGGATTTAATTTTTGATTTTTGAACATCATTTAGATAAAAATATTTCCTACAACTTTCATGTTTAACACTAAGGTCAATTCCTAAGGAAAAAGGGCCATTTGTTTTAATTAAGGGAAAACCATTCAGCACTTTACAGAGAAAAGTGCAAAATTTAGGCCTCTATGGGTCACGATTTTGGGGCAACAATGTAAGGGTATTTTGGGCTGATTTTTGTTCAGTATCTAGTTTAATATGTTAGCTACGTTTTTTTACGAAAACCACTTTTGGATTTGACTATTAAAAACTTAGGTGTCTTGGTCTCACAAAAATGTGTGACAGAGAGCTCTGTTAGTCACTGAAACACAACAGTAACTTTGGGAAGGGTTTTGACCTATCAGGTCTTCATATTTTTAGCACATTGTTGGTGGACCGCAAGATAAATGTGTTATTTACATGTTTTATGTTCTGACCTAAGCTCGGTACTCAATCTAACTTAGGATTTTTGTCTTTGCAACTCAAAGTGGTTAAAATCAGACACTCTTTAGTAAAAAGGGTATATCTAGAGTTCTATCCAACGAAATCACTTCAAACCAATTTTGTATAAAAGAGGACTTAAAAATGTAGGTCGGGACATAAAAATCACATTTAGATCATTTTCTTAAATTTATTTATGGTGATTTAAAGTTCATGGCAAAATGTTGGTATGCCCAGAAAATCAGGTTATCTAGGGTTTTGATAACTTAACTCATGTTGAGTTTATTTTTAATATATTTTCTTTGCATACATGTCATATATTCATACATACCAAAGTTTCAGAACCTGATCAAGTCATAAAACTCAAAAACACTAATATGCAAGCCCATACAATACTTGATCTTACATAAATAGCCCTTAATCTACTCATACGACGCCTTTTTGAGTGAGACCTTGCTCCTTCCTTAAAACCTTCATAGCTTGTTCTTCCTTCTTCCTTTTTCTCTCCTTCTCTTGAGAACACTTAGAATATTTGTATGCGTCTCTCCCTCACTCTCTATGGCTGAACCTCATATAGAGAATAGGAGGGTTTGGTGTATTTTGGTAGCTAGGGTTTTGGCTAGGACATGTTTGGGGAAGAAAAATCTGATCTTGTACTAATTTTGGAGTTTAAATTGTATTTTAGTACCATTTTGTGCAAGAAAGTGCACAAAATATTGATTTTTTGTATCTTTTTGGTATCTTAACTTACTAAAATCTATTATATTAATGTGTTTATAATTAATTTAGTCTTTCCATGAATTATCATAATTTTGATAGCAATTAATTAAATACGTATAGGCTTTCAAATTAATTTAAGCTAGTTTGACAAGAATTGAATTTTTGACTTGTTTATTGTGTGAAGATTTTAAATAATAATTTATTTGCTTTTGTTGACATATATTATTATATTATTATGTATATTACTTGTATAAAAAGTATTATATCATAATAATGCTTAATTTATATAATTGTTTTTCATTTTTAAACTTTAAAAGGCAAAAAGTAATTTTTTGGGCATAATTTCCTAGGTGGCCGGCCATGCAAGGGTATTTTTATCACTTTTATTGTTATTTTATATTTTATTATTTAATTGTATATAAATATTTAATTTTGGGTGTCCATGTGTCAAAATTTAGATTTTTAAGACTTTTTACTGTACTAACGACAAAATGATCATTTTACTCTAATTATGAGAATTTTTTATTTTTTATTTTATATTTTATGTTATTTACTTAATTTAGGATGTTCCGAGACTTCTCTGAGTATTTATGCTTCTCTTATGAGAATTTGGTCTCTTTAGGATTTTCTGGGTTAAATTAGGATTTTGGGCTAATTATGGTTTCTCTTATTCACGCAGTGACCTAAGATCTCGTTGTCTATCCATCACTAATATTAGGGTTTGAGCCGTGTTACTACATCATGAACTTCGTCATCTCCTGTCGCCACATTGACCTCCCTGTTATGTTCAAGGAATGGCCTTTTTCTGACATCGTTGTGTTCCCCATTTGTAAATCCCAACTGCTTCTCGACTACCTTTCTTCTAAAAATCCCTTAAAGTGTGAAGCACCTTTTCGTGGAGTGTGAGGTAGTCCGATGATAGACATAGTAATTCGACCCTTCCCTATCCTTCTTAGGCGGAAGATTCTCTATTGGCCGTAGTTTCAGTTCCTTGTGAGTTACCCATTCCTTTACCAATTTCTTCACCATCTTAATGCTGCATGGATATGGCGATAGGTCATTGTCCCTTCACCTTTTGTTTCTATCGTCACCTCTGGCTCTATCTCGTTTTGGTTCGCTGAAAGCTGTCGAGGCTTGGGCCCTATCACCGCAGAAAGAGACCGACTTTGTGGGTGGTATGATCGTATTTTGAAGGTTACGGGCTGCGTCAATCATAGTAGAAAATGTAGGTAGATTGAAGTTGATGAGATGTGCCCTGTACTACTACAAGATCCCCTGAACACACATCTGTACTAGATGAGTCTCACTAATCGGATCGTGGCATTCGACGGCCAGGTCCTCAAACTTTTTGACATACTCGAACAGGTCATCTCCCAGCCGTTGTGTCTCTCTAACTAGGGTGAGCGTTGTTACCTTCTCATGAACCTGGAAGAACTTCATGTGAAACTTATTGACCATGTCTTCCCAAGTGATGACTATGCCTGGTGCAAGGATGATGTACCAACTGTATGCCAGTCCGTCAAGGATTTTGAGAACTCCCTTAGACGTAGTGTATGATCTCCTCCATAGGCCCCTAGTGTCTTCACGAACCTTATCACATGCTCTCTTGCGTTTTCCTTTCTTCCATCAAACTTCATAAACTTTGAGGTCACATAACCTTCGAGATAAGGTACCCTTAAAAGATACAGCGGATAAGGAGGCTGAATATCCTGATCTGGTAAGGATGGCAGAAGTCTTTTTGTTCTCCATTGCTAGAACATCACTTGAACATCTACAATCGTAACGAATTGAGCCTACGTTCCTGGTAGGGCGGGAACCAGGTTGATACACCCTGCATTGTTATCGAGGTCACATGTGCTTGGGGTTTGATTTGGTTTATTGGCTGCTTCTTTCACATGGGGGGTCACATGTGGATCAACTAACGCCTTTTCCACTGGTAGCCTCTCACTTGGGGACTCTACTCATTGGCGTTTGTTACAGTCGCCAAAATTGAATTAGTTAGCCCCGCAATGGCATTCAAAATATTGGTTTGGCCATCTTGAATGGTCTACAGTGCATCTAATAATAGATCATCGCGGTTGTTGTTGGGATTCTCCTATTGTTCCATGCCAAGCTCGACGTTACGTTTGTTGCTGTTGGAATGACCCTTTGACATGGCTGGTTTGGTGGTTGTGTGTAATCTGCTCCGAATACTGACCATTCACAAATTCACCTCCCTAGTGGAATCGACAAAGAATGTAGGGTCCTTTTACAAGATAATAATTAATAAATATATCAGAGAGGCAAAATATGCAAAATAATTAAAAACACGGAACGGAGAGAGAGAGATGGTTGGGTGAAAGAGAAGGCTAGTTAAGTTTAGAGTATCTGGCAGTATGAACACATATTAGATCGTCTAAATCTAAATATGAGTTAGGATCCCTTAGAAGCACGATCATCTCTCCTATTTATAATCCTCAGATGGAACTGTTAGGATTAGAGCAGGACTCTCTAAGAGATACAATTGAATCAGAAAAGGTAATATCGGGGATCAAGAGATCATATCTTGAGATTTAACTATTTTTCAGAGAATCGATATTTTACTCCAACTCAACTAGGTCGGCCAATGGGTGCTCCGTGGGCACCCGACCCACTTGGGTCAAGTGACTTAGGGGTCACTCGAGTGACTCGAGTGGGTGAGTCCCATAACCTGACAAGTCCTTTTCTTAGCCACCAAGCCACAGGTCTCCTAACGTCCCATGCAGAATTATACTGCCATTGTCTTTCTTGTCTCTAGGCCATTCTTTTGATTCTCAAAGCAATCTACACTGTATAGTATGTGCTATATATGTTTGGCTTTGTTCAGTCTGTGCTGAGCCGTATAGTCTGTGCTATGTCATCACAATTAGGTAGTCAAAGCTATGCTCATAGTTTGTGCTGTCTTTGTCAGGGTTGTATACTAAAAAATCATTAATTTTGTTGGTTTTTAGTATTTAATTTTATTTTTAATAAAATTATTTTTTTTATTTTATGAGAATCATAATGAGTTATGAATGCAATATCATTTCTTTAATGTTATACATAGATGTTTTTTTATTCTGTACACTATTTAATCTGGTGTGTTGAGTTTGGCTTGCATACAGAAGATCAGATTATAGATTCTTACAGAATATAGATTTTCGTTCACAGTTTAGATGAAATTGGACAAGCCATCGATACGACTGTAGTACAAAATTTTAGTAGGCCTGTCTTGGTTACGGAGAATAGATAATAGCATCGTCTATTGATCCGACTCGCTGTGCTAGTACACTTTGTGTGTATTGAACAGGACCACATTGGAGTAATTAATTTTATACTGACTATATAAATTAATTCACACCCCAAGGTTATTACGAGTGCTTATACTCTTAATTACAAAATAATTATTATTTGCGTATATTTAATATTCGTTGTTTTGATTCATTAGGGGGTGCGATCTTTTATGAGTCTATAGTCCTGGTGAGTTAGATAGAGGTATTAATTATATGGTGAATATTAATTGTTGATGGAACTCAGGTCCCGATTATTCGGAATTGACAATATCCCCTTAAGAAAACTTATAACTTTTGACCGATCCAAACCCTACAGGTGGATTTAATTATCCGGCAGTCAAATAAGTTAAACGGAAGGGCTTAAGGAATTTTAATGATGCCGATTAAATTAAATTATCAATATTTAAATTTAATTGGTGGGTTTTGAAAATCTTAACGTGAGGAGATGAATTTAGCATTTAATAACAGGAGCTCAATGAAATTGGTCTTGAAATTATGGCTAGAAGTGCAGTTACAGTTCTTTAGTGGTATGAACTGTATTTAGTGTTTTATGAAAATTGCAGAAACCACTGCAAGGTTTTTATAATTACAAAAATCACTGAGAGGTTTGTATATTTATATAAACCCTTGGAAGGGTATCTTGGCCACACTAGAAGTCTATGTCATAATTACTCTACGGATCTCGGTTGTAGCTTAAAACTATGTAAGTAGGCTGAACCAAATTCACAAGTTGTCTTTCAAGACTAAGGTTATCCAGGTTCTGCCGGTACCAGTTCTCGAAGGATCGTAGCCCACACTACGTTAAGGAATCGCATTGAAAATACAGTAGAATGTCTGTTTGGAGTTTCAACTCGGAGAATCAAAGTTCGTAGTTGAAGAAATGATCGAAATGTATTCATCTAAATTAACTGTGGTGGCACGGATTTTATTTTGATCGTTCGACATCAAAAAAAATTAATCTGGCGCCTGTTTCGAAGATTATCCATCTAATATTTTTTATCAAAAAAATTGTATTCAAATCAATGATCTTAGCAGCTTGCCCCCAACAATTGATATCAGAGCCGTTTTAATTTTGTTTATGGTTTAATTGAGAGATCAGGTAGATTTATAACTGTGCTATCTTTGTTTTGCAGACATTTTAATTCCAACTTTATGATCGTCATTATATTCATGTTTGATTGAATGTGTAAATGATGGCTATTATTTAATTTTTAATCACGAAGGTTAAACGTGATAGTTTTAGAATTTTAGATCGATTGTGAGCCTTAACGGGACATAGGTTTCGATGTAAAAATATTATATTCTTTAAGTTTTTTTTTTCTAGTTTATTAGAAAGAAAATAAGAATAGGTTTAAAGGTTTGAAGAATGCGAAAAACAGCACAAAACAGCCGCAACAGGTGGCGGTTTCTGATAGCAAACGGCGGCGGTTTCAGAGCTATTTCTACAGCTTCTTGGGACTATTTTTCAGGGGTTTCCAGAACAGTTTTCTGCAATTTTTGAGGCAGAAAAACATATCACAAAACAGTGAAAAAAATAGGCCACGGACAGCAGCGTTTCAGGCCGCAAACAGCGGTGGTTTCCGACGGCGGCGGCGGGGGGCTATTTTGGGGCTATTTTTTGAGCTATTTCGGGACTATTTTTGAGGTATTTTCTTCAATAATATACAGCAGTATATCAGTGCTAAAAATAGTAGAAAATCATAGACAAAACAACCACAGAATGAGGCAAAAAATGACAGCGACGCACGGCAGCGGCAGCCTCTTCGATGCTTTTCGATGGCTATTTTTTGGGATTTTTTTTAGGCGTTTTTTTTACAGAAAAATAGTATATTACTAGAACTATTTTTCAAAAAAAAATTGGGGCAGAAACGGGCGTAAGAGAAGGCGGCAGAAGCCATGGCAAGCGGAGGCAGGCGGTGGCTGGCCGGCAGTGGTGGTTTGGCTGTGGTGGTGGTCGGCTATTTTTTGGCTGATAAGCCTCAAGTCAGTGTTATATTTGTATAACACTACAACTCGAGAAATCTTGACATAACTTGGATCCCGAAAGCTGATTTTGATAAAAATTGAAAGATTACGGGTTAATATTTGAACAGTAGACTGAAACTCAAAAGAAATTTTATTTGATCATATATATATATATATCTTACATTTATATTTATTTAAACTGCGTGGATTATATATATCTGTTTTATTTATTACTGTTAATTTTAATTAATTCAAAAAATTTGATTTTAATTAAATTTTGTAAAAAACAATAAAATTAAATTTTTTTAATTAACAAGTTTTAATTAAAAAGAAAAATTTTAGATATTTTATTTTTTTACAAAATAATACGTTTAATATTTTTTTTAATAAATTAGATATCTTAGAAAAATGTGAAAATTAATTTCAAATTTTGAATTAATTAAATGAAAAATTATTTAATTTTAATAAATTATTATTTTTTAAATGTGTAACATAAAAATAAAATATTTAAATGCATTTATTCAATACCTTAGCTGTAATACAAATGAAAAATTGTGCATTCAACAGTAATTTTATTTGTTATACATTAAAACACAAAAAGATGGTTTGACAAATCGAAATCTTTTGAATCCTGTGCACAGATAGATGTTTTAAAATTTTTCGAATCGTGTGGTTTTTGAATAGAAAATTCGAGCTTATCAGAAGTGGCAGAAAGCTTATCAGATAACTCGCTGTTACATTTTGGCTTTCATATCAAATGTATTGTAACACCAGCATCAGTCTATATCCAGCGCTTATGAGCCTCAAAGAAATGTTTGGGAATCAAAATCGTGCTGCTAGGCAGGTGGCCTTGAAATCTCTAATGAATACAAGCATAGCTGAAAGCACCCTTGTTAGGAATTATGTTCTGAAGATGATTAGCCTTCTGAATAAACTGGAGATCCTAGGAGGTATGATTGATGAGGAAACCTAGGTCGATATCATACTCCGGTCACTGCCTGATAGCTTTAAGCAGTTTTGCCCGAATTATTTCGTAAATAAGCTCATCTTTTCATTGGCATAACTTCTTAAAGAACTTCAAGCAACCGAGGGTATTCTTAGGAAGCCAAGTACTGTGCATGTGGCTGAAAAAGGTTCTTCCTCTAAGTCGAAAGGCAAGAAGAATAAAAAGGTTCAAAAATAGGGAGGCATAGGTCCAAAAGCAGCTAAGGGGCTAAAAGCTGGTGTAAAAAAATCGATAGACAAGTGCTATCACTGTAACCAATTTAGGCATTAAAAAAAATAGTATCCAATTTTCCTCAGTAAGCAGAACAAGCAAGGTAATTTATGTTCACTAGTGGTTGAAACATATTTAACGGTGTTATCTACCAGTACCTAGGATGTAGATACGAGAGCCACTAATCATGCCTGTAATTCTTTACAGGAGTTCCAGGAAACCAGGCAGCTGAGTGATGAAAAAATTTACCTACATATGGGCAATAATACAAGGGTTGCAGTAGTTGTAATAGGAGATGTCACTCTCAGTTTTAGTAGAGATAGGTTTTTAATTTTGAAAGAATATCTTTATGTACCTTATATTAGAACGAATTTAATTTTATTTTCTAATTTAATAAAGAACAAATATTATGTTCATTTTAATGACTCTGTGATTATTAAGTAAAATAAATGTTTTATTTATTTTGGTACATTGGTGGATGATCTGTATGCTATATCTCTTATCTCTCCTACACTACAATTAACTGAATTGAATAACACATCTAATTTACTATATAAGAGAAAGGGTTCTTCTTTAATGAACCAAACGTTTCTTTGGCACTTACGTTTAGGTCATATTAATCTAAAAAGGATAAGTAGACTCATAAAAGATGGACCATTAAGTTCATTAGAAGTGGAGCCACTTTCAGTCTATGAGTCCTACTTGGAGGGTAAGATAACTAAGAGACCCTTTTCGGCTAAAGACTATAGAGCTAAAGAACTATTGAAACTGGTTCACTCTGATGTGTGTGGTCTTATGACTATCCGGGGTATAGGTGGTTTGGGTACTTCGTCAATTTCATTGACGACTACTCAAAGTATGGATACATTTACCTGATGCACCATAAGTTTGAATGCTTTAAGAAATTCAAAGAATTCAAGACGGAGGCAGAGAAGCGTCTGGGTAAAAGTATCAAATCACTACGATCCGACCGTGGTGGAAAGTGCCACTTTAGAGAGTTTTGGGACTATTTGTCGTCAAAGAAAATTATATTCCAGTTGACTACATCGGGCACTCCGCAGCAAAATGGTGCAACAGAAAAAAAGAATAGAACTCTTATGGAGATGGTAAGGTCGATGATGAGTTATTCAGAATTACCTGATTCGTTTTGGGGACTTGCATTAGAAACAGCGACTTATATTATGAACTTAGTACCTTCTAAGTCAGTATTTTTTACTCCCATAGTATTGTGGACCGGGCATAAGCCTAATCTGAGACATTCAGATTTGAGGGTATCCAGCACATGTGCTAAAAGGGAACGCAGGTAAATTAGAATCGAGGACAAAAGTATATTTTTTTGTCAAGTATTTCAAGAGAACGAATGATAGTTTATTTTATAATCCTAATGATCAAAAGGTTATTGTGAGCACCAATACCCGATTTTTGGAAGAAGATTATATTATGAACTACAGGCCCATAAGTAAAATTATTCTAGAAAAAATGAGAGAAAATACTAGTAGAACGGAAGAGGAACCACAACTCACTGATATCCCATTGCCTCGTCATAGTGGAAGGATTATCGGGATAGGTGCAGATCCTGATCAGGGTGCTACCATTAACATGTCTAACGAGCATGTGGGTAATGGTGCACAGGGTTCAGATTCTGCACTGCGTGTTACTGCTAATACATAAACACAAGTAGTGCCTCATCGTAGTGGGAGGGTTGTTCATCAACCCGATCCGTATATGTTCTTGGAAGAGTCTTTTGACAAGATCCTGACAAAAATAGATATCGAACCCTATAACTACAATGAAGCACTCCAGGACAAAGATGCAGATCTTTAGCAAAAAGTTATGAATTCAGAGATAGAATCTATGTATTCTAACCAGGTCTGGAACCTTGTAGAACCACCTGAAGGGATAAAATTCATCGGATGTAAGTGGATCTACAAGAGGAAAAAAGGAGTAGACAGAAAGGTTGAAACCTTCAAAGTTAGGCTTGTTGCAAAAGGGTTTACTCAGAAAGAAGGGATCGATTACGAGAAAACTTTTTCACTGATAGCCATGCTTAAGTCTATCCAGATTCTCTTATCCATTGCGACTTATTTCGATTACGAAATTTGGCAAATGGAGTCAAGACAGCTTTTGTTAATGGAAGTCTTGACGAGTGTATCTATATAGTACAACTAAACGGTTTCATAGCAAAGGGCCAAGAGCACATGTTGTGCCAACTTAAGAGATCCATTTATGGACTTAAGGAGGCATTGAGGTCTTGGAATACTCGATTTGATCAAGCCATAAAGTCCTATAATTTTGATCAAAGTCCAGATAAGTCCTGTGTGTACAAGAAGTGTGACAGAAGTGTGGTGGCCTTTCTAGTACTTTATGTAGATGATATCTTACTCATCAAAAATGATGCGGGGGTGTTATCTTCGGTAAAAATATGGTTATTTGAGCAGTTCGATATGAAGGACTTAGGAGAAACCAATCACATCCTTGGGATCAAGTTTTTGCGAGATCGAAAATAAAAGATGTTGAGATTATCACAAGCAAAATATATCGATGATATTCTTACTCGATTTAGCATATAGGATTTCAAGAAAGGGTTTCTCCCTTTCAGGTATGGAATCACTCTATCTAAGGATCAGTATCCTAAGACACCTGATGAGATAGAAAAGATGAAGACAGTTCCTTATGCTTCAGCAGTAGGAAGCCTAATGTATGCTATGCTTTGTACAAGACCCAACATCTGCTTTGTAGTTGGCATGGTTACAAGATATCAATCTAAGCTAGGGCAAGAGCATTGGACTGCTATAAATAATAAAATCAAGTACCTGAAAAGGATTAAAGATTATATGTTGGTTTACCAAGCAGATAGTCTAGTACCTTTGGGGTACACAGACTCGGACTTCTAGTTAGACAAAGATTTTCGTAAGTCTACCTCAGGATATATGTTTACCATGAGAGGTGGAGCTATAAATTGGAGGAGTATCAAGTAGTCCTGTATTGCTGATTCCACCATAGAAGCCGAGTACGTGGCAGCTTCTAAAGCAGCTAAATAGGTCGTTTGGCTCAGAAACTTTTTGATAGATCTAGATGTGGTGCCTTCAGCTCAATCGGCTATTACACTTTATTGCGACAATAGCAGAGCGGTTACAAACTTAAAGGAGTCAAGAGTCCATAAGAAAGGAAAGTACAATGAGCGTAAGTATCACTTGATAGGAGAAATTGTACAGAGGGGTGATGTTGCTGTGACCAAAATTGCATCAGGGGACAACCTTGTAGATTCTTTTACAAAGAGCCTACCGGCTAAGACTTTGGATAATCGTGTAGAAGGCATGGGAGTCAGATGTATGGCAGCATGATTTTGAGTATAAGTGAGAGATTATCAGGTTTGTTTACTAAAAATCATGAATTTTGTTGATTTTAGTATTTAATTTTATTTTTAATAAAATTATTTTTTTCATTTTATAAGAATCTTAATAAGCAATGTATGTAATATTATTTTTTTAATGTTATGCATGGATGTCCTTTATTCTATACAATATTTAATCTGGTGTGTAGAGTACGACTTGCACATAAAAGATCATATTATAGGTTCTTGTAGAATATAAGTTTTTGTTCACAGTTTAGATGGAATTGGACAAACTATTGATACGACTGTAGCACAGAATTTTTGTTGGTTTGTCTTAATTACGGAAAATAGATAATAGTGTCGTTTATTATTCCGACTCGCTGTGCTAGTAAACTTTGTGTGTATTGAACGGGACTACATTAGAGTAATTAATTTTATACTGACTATATAAATTAATTCACACTCTAAGGTTATTATGAGTGCTTATACTCTTAATCCCGAAATAATTATTATTTGCATATATTTAATATCCGTTGTTTTGATTCACTAAATGGTACGATATTTTATGGATCTATAGTTTCGGTGAGTTAGATAACGGTATTAATTATACGGTGATTATTAATTCTTAACGAAATTCACGTTCCAATTGATCAGGATTGATGATACCCCCTTAAGAAAACCTATAAGTTTTGACCGGGTTAAACTCTACAGATGAATTTTATTATTCGGCAATCAAATAAGTTAAGCGGAATGGATTAAGAAATTTTAAAGATGCCGATTAAATTAAATTATTAGTAATTAAATTTAATTGGTGAGTATCGACATTCTTAAGGTGGGGAGATGAGTTAAACATTTAATAACAAGAGCTCAATGAAATTGGTCTTGAGATTATGGCTGGAAATGCAGTTTCAGTTCTTTAGTGGTATGAACTGCAATTTAGTATTTTATGAAAATTACAAAAACCTATAACACCCCGCTCCCGAAAGGCACCAAACTTGAACAAAGGGATGTGATCCCGTCTTAAACCGGCGTCCAAAGAGAAAGACAAGAGATAAAGATATTAAGAAACCAAACAAGAACTTCTAAGTAATCACAACGCCTTAATGTCAAAAGAGGCATACATGAGTCACCAGGGATTCTCCATCCCAAGGGTATACATTACTTCTAAAATATCAAAAAAAATCCTTCAAGGTCTTATACATGAAGCTCTGCCAAAACTAAATACTAAACAAAAGAAAATTGAACCTAAACAACTCGACGACGCCTATAGTGGAACAAATCCTAGCCGTTCTTGGTATCTGCAACCACAAATGTTACAGGAGAGCGCACTTAGTACTATTATGAATAGAAAAGATAGTTACTTAATTAAGGATAACTGAAAACTTTTTCTAAAAATAGTTCATCACATTTTCTACAAAAAAATATAGAAACTTATGCATTTACTTGAATATGAAAATATCACAAATTATACAGAATCTTCTAATTATTGCAAATAGAAATATGTTCTTGGCTTAACCGCTACAAATTTAAAATGCATGACCACTTTCTCAAATCTAGACTCAAACCCCAATAATGTCCAAGTAGTCGTCAACCTTACGACTGGAAGTTCCGATGGTACCGTAACCTTAATTCGCAATGCACAGATAGCAACGTGATGGAATGAGGACCACTCTTCACCAAGCACGAGTGGTATGTGCTAAAAACCCAGGACTCAGCCCAAAAGCCTTTAAGGCAAAAACCCCCGCTCATTGAGAAACCTCCCCCATAAGGACAAATAACACCAATAGTTGGGTAACCTCCCTCATAACGGGATATAAATGGCCGAAAACCCTTGTAACTTGGTACTTTGAAACAATCACACAACATTAATCATACTTTCATAGTAACATCATGCTAACTCAAAATATTATGGATAGCACACTTGAATTAAAAACATCACGGCTTTTGAAAACAACAAGTTCATGCGATCGTCAAACTGGTCATAATTCAAAACATATGCTTCAAAGCATTTTCATGCATCATTTACATAAACTCGAGTTTAAGATAATAGCTAAGCACTCTCACCTTATCTTATATGCATACAAACTGAACCTTTGTCAATGAGCTAAGCTTGCTCCTGGGGTAACAAAACTTTCATGTCTAGCAAGCAAACATGACTTAACTGTCAACACAGAGATCTACCCCTCTTAGAACGTGAAGTACTAAAACGATTCTAACCATTGAATATTTTTTTAATTTTTAGGGACCATAGTTACTTTCTATTTAGGTTTAAGGGGTACTACACACTTGCTCAATCCTTCACTTGTTTAAGGATTTAACTTAACCATTTATTACTCTCTCCAAATCATTAAAATTTAAAGTACCGCAACATCTTGAGGTACTTACACTTGGAATTGGATTATGATTTTTGGTGATGATTTAGATTAAAATATTTTCTACAACTTTTATGTTCAACACCAAAGCCAAAACCTAAAACAAATGGGTGAAAAACTTGACGAAAACAAAAACGGTTCAGCACTTGCTCAGAGAATTGGTCAGACAAGTGTCTCTGTTGGTCTCGGTTTAGGGGTATCATATCAAGTCCAAATGAGCCCATTTTTGATTATGTTCTAGTTCAACATGTCTCCTACAAGTTTCATGTTTATAGCTAAGGGTAGTTGTTTGGAACAAATTAGACTTTTTAGTCATTTTAGAAAATAGGGTCTGTCAGCCGCAAAAACCCAGCAGAGCCGGTTTTGGGTAGAGGGTTTGAAACGGTTTTGGGGAAACATCCCGAGGCTTTAAGGTTTAATTTTTGGACTACAAGTACTTCTATATGTTAGATACAAAGTTCATGTAGACTACTTTTGGAATAGATCTATAAAAGTAGGAGTTTTGGGCTACATAAAAATATGTGACAGAAGTGTCCCTTGAGGGCTGAAACTCAACAAAGACTTTCAAAGGGGTTTTGACATATCAAAACTCAAAATATTGTGCTCATTTGTGGTCGGTAGATAGATATACATGTTGCCTACAACATTCATGTTATGGACAAAACTCTAATCTTATTTTAAACTAGGGTTTTTAAGTCTGCATTGTTAACTGGTCTGAAATCGACACATTTTGGTAGAATTACAATATCTCGAGTTCTACTCATTCAAATGAGTTGAAACCAACTTTGGATGAAAGATAGCACAAAAGGATAAATTTGGACATAAAGAACATGCTTAGATCCATTTTTTACATTGAGTTATGGCATTCCAAAGTTAAGGGCAGAAACATCTATGTTCTCAAAAATCAAATCTCTTAGGGTTCAAGTCTTCTACTTATGTCACGTCAAGTTTTTGTTCTATTTCTTTGCATTCTTGTATTTTAGACATTAATACCAAGGCTCCATAACACTTATAGATCATCAAACTGAAAGATAAACACATAACAACATCTCATATCACTCATAATCATAACAGTCTCAAATTTCCAACTACGACGCCTTTTCGGTTTACTTTCAGTTCTCGATTTTTAGAGTGTTTAAAGAGATGTGTTGGGGGATATTTTGAGGGATATTAGACATAAGGTTTAGAGATTTTACTTACATATTTGAGAGATCAAAAAATGGTAAAAAAACCAGTAGGACTTGGCTTTTGGAATTATAGCCTCCAAAGACCTCTTTCTTAGATCCCTTCTTCTTCTTCTTCTTCTTCTTTCTTCTCTCAAACTTCCATGGACCCTCAAGAACACTCATAATTAGGTCTTTATCCCTCTCTCTCCACCGAAATATCAAGGGGAAAGAAGGTGTTTGGGCTTAGTTTATATAGAAAGAGCTAGGGAACAAAATAATTAAATTTTAGTACTTTTTCTTTTCCTTCACATGGGCTCATTAAGTTAGTTCAAGCTTTGAGGGAACAAAAAATCAAATATGGGGAAGCCAAATACATCTAGGGTCAATTTGGGGGGACAAAAATCTGATCTCCCATCAATCAAGGGATTTTGCATTGGTTTGCGTGTCTTTTTGTGCAAGAAAATGCTTTAAAAGTTACTTTGATGTATCTATTTGGTGTCTTTTTCCTCTAAAACCTATTATATTAGTATGTTTATGAGAAATATAGTATTTCCATATATTATTATTGTTCCCATAGCAATTGATTAAATAGATGTAGTCTTTTAAGTCAAATTAAGCTATTTTGACAATATCTGACTTTTTGACTTAT
>JAULJZ010000018.1:3169757-3180855 GCA_032270985.1 Heliamphora pulchella | reverse complement strand
AATAATAATTTATTTCGATTAAATATTTTTTTATTTAATTAATTTAAAATTCAAAATTAATTCTCACGTTTTTTTAAGATATTCGATTTTTAAAAAAATCATCTTAAACGTGATATTTTGTTAAAAATAAAATATCTAAAGTTTTTTCATTTAATTAAAATTAATTAATTAAAAAACTTAATTTTATTTTATATTATAAAATATTTTAATTAAAACTGAATTTTCGAATTAAATAAATTAACAGGATAAATAAAACCAATATGTATCGTCCATGCAGTTAATAAAAATTTAAATGTAAGATTTAAAATAAATATTCTGATTTTATGATCTATGTGAAACTCGAAAAAGTTTCAATCTCCTTTTAATCAAAGAGTCCATATTCTCTTATAACACCGTTCAACTCATCAAGCCAAACGGTGCCCATTCTTGCCTTGGAAGCTGCCTGGGAAAGCGCTTGGAATAGCGCTGCTGGAGTTTTCTAATCCCAATAGGAAACCACTGTTTGGCCGTTGCTGTTTGTGTTGCTTGGAAAAGCTGCCGCGGCTGTTTCAGTTTGCTTTTAAAAAAATAGAGTTCCAACCAAAACAGCCCATTGACTGCCGTGTTTGGGACTGCACCGAACAGTGTGCTGATTGGCTCCACTGCTTCACTGAAACAGTGCTCTTGATTTGGAAAACCGCCGGCTGTTTGCTTATGTTGGATTTGTAGTGTTTGTTTCGGAAACCGCTACTGGATTTTTTTGGAATAAAAAAACCGAAACAGGCACAGGCTGTTTGCTCGGTATCCAGTGATTCATGGGAAGCTGCTACGCCTCTTGCGTTTGGAATCCGGCGCTGCTTGTTTGATGAACACCCGGCACTGAATTACTGTGATTGGTGCTTCAAAACCACTGCTGCGTGGCTTCAAAACCACTGCGCCATTTGTGTGCGCTGTGCGTTCACTGCTGTGGTGTTGTTATGGAAAACCACAGCACCTTTTGCTGTTTGTTCAAAAATCGGCGACGTGTTTGGATTGTCTTCACAGTTGTGTTGATTTGCGCCGTTGCCCAAGGCAGCGTTTGGCTGCTGCGGCGGCTGTTTGCTTCTTTCCTTTTTTTTATTATTATCTAGAAAAAAATACTGGAGTAAAAAAAACTGCAAAGCAATAAAAAAACTCAATCCGCGGCTAAAACCGCCGGTTGCCGCTGCCAACCACTGCCAGTTGCCGCCGCCTTCGTTCTTCTATACCTGTTCTTATTTTTTTTCTTTTTTTAATTACATAAAACAAACTAGAAACGGAAGAATAATTTTTACATTGATCCTATACCTCCGTAGAGTTCACAATCAATCTACCATGATCAACCCTTGTGGTTTTAAAAATAATTAAATTAAATCATTATCCACACATTCAATCAAACATGAAAATAAAGGATGATCATAAAATTGGGATTTAAAACGCCTGCAAAACAAAGTTAACAACAGTTCTAAAACTATTCGGCCCCGATAACCGTAAACAAAAAACAAAACAGCTCTGATACCAATTTGTTGGAGGCAAAACTGCCAAGATTATTATTTTTGTAAACGATTTTCGGTAAAAAATTAACTGGACGAGCAAATGCCAAAACGGACTCCAGATAAAACTTTTGACGAAGAACGATTAAAATAAAATCCGTACAACCAAAGTTAATTTAAATGAATACCTTTTGTCAATCTATTTTTCAATTATGATTTGATTCCGAGTTGAAGCTCCAATCAGATCTTGTATCGTATTCCCTTATGCAATCCTCGAACGTAGTGTAGTCTACGGACTATCGAGAACTCGTACAGACAGAACCGAGATATATTTAGTCTTGAGAGGCAAAATATAATATATCAATAATAATAAAATTAATTTTGCCTACCCGCATATATATAGGGCTACAACAGGGACTTGGGGAGTAATTATGAGTAAGACTTCCAATGGAACACAGATATCTACTAGCGATTTCTATAATTATAGAAAGACGCAGCAATTTCTGCAATTTTCATAAAATACTGAATTATAGTTCACGCCACTAAAGAACTATAATTGCACTCTGACTCATAATCTCAAGACTTTCTTGCATTAAGTTCCTGTTATTAAGTTCTTACCATTTATCTCCATGTTAAGATTTTTGATACTAGCTAATTAAATTTAATTACTAATAATTAATTTAATCCGCATCTTGATATTCCTTAAGTCCTTTCGCTTAACTTAATTGGCCGCTGAATAATTAAATTCACCTGTAAGATTTGGCCCGGTCAAAACTTGTAAGCATCCTTAAGGGGATATCGTCAATTTCGATCTTTCGGGACGTAGATTCCGTCAATAATTAATATTTTTTATATAAATAATACCGCTATCCAACTCATCGGGAATATAGACCCATATAAGAACAACGCCCTTTAACGAATCAAAACAACAAATATTAAATATTTACAAATCAATAATTATTTCAGAATTAAGAGGATAAGCACTATTCATAATAACCTTGGGGTGTGAATTAATTTATATAGTCAGGATAAAATTAATAATCCAAATGTCCCGTTTAATATACACAAAGTGTACTGGCACAGAGAGTCGGAACAAGAGACGACACTATTATCTATTCCCCGTAATCAAGACAGGCCTACTAAAACTCTGTGTCACAGTCGTACCGATGGTATGTCCATTTTCATCTAAATTATGAACATAAAACTTATATTCTGCAAGAGCTTAAAATTTGATCTTCGGTGTGCAAGCCGTACTCTACACACCAGATTAGATATTATACAGAATATTGAACATTCATGCATATCAAAAAAATGATATACGTATATTGCTCATAAAGATTCTCATAAAATAAAAAATTAATTTTATTAAAATAAAATTAAATACTAAAAATATAATTTTCAGTATACTAATCCTAACACCACTAATCATGTTTACAATTCATTGCAGAGGTTCCAAGAAACCTGACAACTTGGTGATGGAGAGATTTACCTGCATATGGACAATAATACAAAGGTAATAGTAGTTGCAGTAGGAGATGTCAGTCTCAATTTTGGTAGAGATTGGGTTATAATATTAAGAGATTGTCTTTATGTATCTGCCATTAAAAGGAACTTAGTTTCTGTTTCTGGATTGGTTAAAGACGGATATTTAGTTTATTTTAATAACTCTATGGTTATTAAGGATAATAAATGGTTATCTATTCTGGTACATTAGTAGATAATCTTTATATTATTACTCTAATCTCTTCTACACTGCAACTGACTGAAATGAATAACACATTTAATTTACCATATAAGAGAAAGTTTCCTTTTTTAATGAGCCAAATGTTTCTTTGGCACTTATGCTTTGGTCATATTAATCTAAAAAGGATAAACAGACTGGAAGCAGATGGACTTTTGAGTTCATTGAAAGTGAAGGTACTTTCAGTTTGTGAATCTTGCTTATAAGGCAAAATGACCAAGATACCCTTTTTGGTCAAAGGCTATAAAGCTAAAGAACCGTTGAAGCTGGTTCACTCTGATGTGTGTGGTCCAATGATAATTCGGGCTAGAGGTGGCTTTGAGTACTTCACCAGTTTCATTGACGACTAGTCAAGGTATGAATATATTTATCTGATGCACCGTAAGTCTAAATATTTTGAAAAATTTAAAGAATTCAAGGCGGAGGCGAAGAAGCGTCTGGGTAAAACTATCAAATCACTACGATTCGACCGTGGTTGGGAACCTCTTTGGAGAGTTTAAGAACTACTTATCATCAGAGAGGATTACATCCCAGTTAACTGCACCTGGTACTCCGCAACAGAATGGTGTAGCAAAAAGAAGAAAAATGACTCTTATGGAAATGGTAAGGTTTATGAAGAGTTATTCAAGTTTACCCGATTCATTTTGGGGACTCTCTTTAGAGACATTGGCTTACATTTTGAACTTGGTACCTTCTAAGTCAGTACCTTCTACTCTCATAGAATTGTGGATCGGGCATAAACCTAGTTTGAAACACATTCGGATTTGGGGGTGTCCAGCACATGTGCTGAAAGAGAACGATGATAAGTTAAAACCGAGGACAGAAGTCTGTTTCTTTGTAGGGTATCCTAAGAGAACGAAGGGTGGTCTGTTTTATAATCCTAAGGATCATAAGGTCATTATTAGCACCAATGCCCGATTCTTGGAAGGGGATTATATTATGGATCACAGGCCCTAAAGCAATATTATTCTGGAAGAACTGAGAGGAAATACCAGTAGAACGGAAGAACAAGTCACTGATATCTCATTACCTCGTCGTAGTGGGAGGATTATCGGGACAGGTGCAAATCAAGAACAGGGTGCTGCTGCATAGGGTTCTGATTCTGCACATCGTGTTACTGCTAGTACACAAACACAGGTAGTGCATCGTTGTAGTGGGAGGGTTGTTCATTAACCTGACCGGTATATGTTCTTGGGAGAGTCTTTTGACAGGATCTCGATAGAACTAGATACCAAGCCCTGTAACTACAATGAAGCACTTCAAGACAAAGATGCAGATCTTTTGCAAAGGGCTATAAATTCATAGATAGAATCTATATATTCCAATCACGTCTGGGAACTTGTAGAACCACCCGAAGGGATAAAATCGAGGAAGAGAAGAGCAGATAGGAAGGTTGACACCTTCAAAGATAGGTTTATTGCTAAAGGGTTCACTCAGAAAGAATGGATCGATTATAAAAAAATCGTTTTGCCGGTAATCATGCTTAAGTCTATCCAAATTTTCTTATCCGTTGCCGCTCATTTTGATTACGAAATCTGGCAAATGGACGTCACGACAGCTTTCCTTAATGGAAGTCTTGACGAGTGTATCTATATGATACAACTAGACGAATTCATTGTAAAAGGGCTAAGAACACATGTTGTGCAAGCTTAAGAGATCTATTTATAGACTTAAGCAGCATTGAGGTCTTGGAACACTCGGTTTGATCAAGACATTAAGTCATATGATTTTGATCAAAGTTTAGATAAGTCCTGTGTGTACAAGAAGCGTGACGGAAGCGTGGTGATCTTCCTAGTACTTTATGTAGACGATATCTTGCTTATCAAAAATGATGTGGGGGCATTATCTACGGTTAAAGTATGGTTATCTAGGTAGTTTGATATGAAGGACTTGGGAGAAGCCAGTCACATCCTTAAGATCAAGCTTGTGTGAGATCGAAAACAAAGAATGATGGGCTTATCACAAACAAAATATATCGATGATATCCTTGCTCATTTTAGCAATCAGGATTTCAAAAAAGAGTTTCTCCCTTTCAGGCATGGAATCACTCTATCCAAGGATCAGTATCCTAAGACGCCTGATGAGATAGAGAAGTTGAAGGCGGTTCCTTATGCTTCGGCAGTAGGAAGCCTCATGTATGCTATACTTTGCACTAGACCCGACATCTGCTTTGCCGTTGGCATGGTTAGTAGATATTAATCTAATCCAGGACAGGAGTATTGGACTGCGATAAAGAAAACAATCAAGTACCTAAAAATGACTACGGATTATATGTTGGTTTACCAGGCAGACAGTTTAGTACCTTTGGGGTACACAGACACAGATTTTCAGTCATACATAGAGCTTGCATCAGGAGACAACCTTGCAGATCCTTTACAAAGACCTTACTGGCTAAGACTTTTGATAGTTATGTAGAGGGCATGAGAGTCAGATGTATAGCAGTATGATTTTGAGTATAAGTGGGAGATTCTTAGGGTTAGTATACTGAAAACTATGACTTTAGTATTTAATTTAATTTTAATAAAATTAATTTTCCATTTTATAAGAATCTTTACGAGTAATGTATGCATATCGTTTATTTGTTATACATGGATGTCCAATATTCTGTATAGTATTTAATCTGGTGTGTAGAGTACGTCTTACACATAGAAGATCATATTTTAGGTTCTTGTAGAATAAAAGTTTTATGTTCACAATTTAGACGAAAATGGACATACCATCGGTATGACTCTGGCACAGAATTTTAGTAAGTCTGTCTTGGTTACGGGGAACAGATAATAGCGTCGTCTATTGTTCTGACTCTCTATACTAGTACACTTTGTGTGTATTGAATGGAATATTTGGGGTAATTAATTTTATACTGACTATAAAAATTAATTCACACCCCAAGGTTATTATGGGTCTATATTCTGGATGAGTTGGAGAGCGGTATTATTTATAGGATGAATATTAATTATTGACGGAATTCACGTCCTAAAATATCAGGATTGACGATACCCCCTAAAGGAAGCTTATAAGTTTTGACCGGGCCAAACCCTGCAGGTGGATTTAATTATCCAGTGGTCAAATAAGTTAAATAGAAGGACTTTAGGAATATCAAGATGCCGATTAAATTAAATTGTCAGAAATTAAATTTAATTAGAGGGTATCAAAAATCATAATGTGGGGAGAAATGGTAAACATTTAATAACAGGAGCTCAATGCTATATGGTCTTGAGATTATGGGTCAAAGTGCAATTATAGTTCTTTTGTGGTGTGAACTGTAATTCAGTGTTTTATGGAAATTGCAGAAATCGCTGCTAGTTTTCCATAATTGCAGATACCGCTATGAGGTTTGCTTAATTGTAGAAATCGCTGATACGTGTTTGTGTTCAACTGGAAGTCTTACTGATAAATACTCATCAGGTCCCTGCTGTAGCCTTATATATATGCGGGTAGGCTGAACCAGTTTCATAACTTATATTCTAAGATTAAAGCTGTTATGGTTCTGCCAGTACGAGTTCTCGGAGGATTATAGCTCACACTATATCCGAGAAATCGCATATGGGACTACATAGATATCTGACAGGAGCTTCAACTTGGATTCAAATCAAAGTTGAAGATTCGACCGGTAAAATGGTATTCTTCTAAATTAACTTCGGATGCATGGGCTTTATTTTGATCGTTTGTCATCAAAAGTTTTATTTGGAGCCAGTTTTGGCGATTGCCCGTCCAATTATTTTTTTTTAGATGATCATTTGGAAAAACAATGATCTTAGCAGTTTTGCCTCCAACACTCAGAAGAACCACTTGGTGCATCATCGAGTTGTAAAGCAGATTGATAGTAAGTGTGTGATCCCAAGAGGGGGGACGGGGGTGAATTGGAATTTTAAAAAATCATTTAAGTATAAAAAAATCCAAGTATGCCTTTTAGATCACTTATAAGTATTAATTTACAACTATATTTTTTGGCATAACCTCTTGTACTAAAACACAAGTATATGAACAATAAGTTTCAAAAAGATTTGAGCACAATTGAGGATGCTAACTTTTGAAGTCCTTTTTGTTTGAAGATAACTATGCAAATGCACTTCAATTTAATTCTCAATATTTAAACCTTCTTGTCAACAAGATTCAACACTTGACTTTGTTTTAACAATAAAAGTGTAACTTTCAAGCTTTAACATGTTTCAACTATTAAGATACAAGAATATTTTAATTTGACAATGTTTCTTGAAAATATTCAAAACTTTCTAGTGTTAAAAAATAAAGGATGCAAGAAATAAATGATTCAAGTGCAAGTTAAAAACACTTTTCTAGTTTTATAGCTTTCAAATTTTATTTCCAAGTAGATTAGTTTCTTGACAGAAAAATAAAGTGTAATACTATTACTTGCGAAGCAAAAGAGTCAAATGATGAAATAATGTGATGTAAAGAGAATCAATGAGAATAAAAAAAATAAGCAAGCAAAAAAATGAACACCACGATTTTTACAAAGTTCGGCGCTATGGCCTACGTCCTTACCTCAAACCAATCGCTATGAGAATTTCTTACTATCTCTCCTTCAATAGGCGGAGGAGCCTCTCTTCTTAGTCTAGGCGGAGGAGCCTCTCTTGAGAATGTACCCTTCTCAAGTCAACCAATCCTTGTAGGCGGATTAGTCTCTTTTGAGAAACGCCTTTCTCAAATACAAATCAACAAGAGAGATATGAAAGTGTACAAAAGAACGCTCCTTAGATGAGCAAATAAGTACAAACATTGAAAGCTCTAAACTCACTTCTCAAGAAATATAACAATGAAGCTCACAAAGAAATCTAATGATTTTTTTTTCACAACGATATGAATAAAAAAGCTCAAGAATTTGAAGCACAAGAGAGTTGTATATGAGAGAATGATTGAGAGGCTTTTAGTGAATAAAACAGGAGCTCAAGGGCTCTATTTATAGGCCTCAAAATCTGACTAGCCGTTGGGCTAAATAAGATAGGTTCAAACTAGCCATTTTCTGAAAAATTCAAATTTAAGCCTGTTCGGTCGACTGATGCAATTAGTTCGGTCGACTGAACATGACTTCAGTCGACTGGACTTCAATGGTCAGTCGACTGAACTGCTTTAGATTTGAAATTCCATTTTTGGAAGCATAGTAAGTCGACTAGATACAAAGTCTCAGTCGACTGGATCATTAAAAATCTAAATTTTATTTTTCCAAAAAATATTTTGATCACTTTTTTATTTGAAAAAATGTTTTTATGACTTGTTAGAATTCCTATGAGCTTCAACGAAATATTTAAGAGGTAAAGTGAATGTATAAGAATTCTAACAAATAAAATTTTACAATATGTTCTTCAAGTTTTCAACATCTCAATTCTTTGCATTTGTTTCACAAAACTTGTCGCCAAAGAACTTGTTTTGAATTTATACGTCATGGCTTCCACCGTGTATTTTGGATTGTACTAAGCATATGTTTCCTATTAAACAATCTCAATGTGCACAATTAGATACATAGGTTTGTTATCATTAAAATCGGTTATTAAAACCTTGTTAGGCTAACAATCTCTCCCTTTTTGATGATGACAAACACATAGCAAAATAATGTAAGAAAGCTTAAATAAAGCTCCCTCCATCAACAAACACAAGTAATAATCTTTGAGAGTTGAAAAACTTCCCCTTACTATATGCAGAAATTGTGAAGATATTGAAGTTTATTTTATTCATAGAGCTTGTTCAATAAAATATTTTTAATCATTATAGGCATTTAATTTAAGATCAATCATATGAGATACATAACCATGATAAGAGTAATATACAAGCACAATAAGCATAACCACCAATAAAAATCCAAGCACAACCATAATAAAGTGTAGCACCACCACAAACAAAATAATAGTAGCATTAGTACATGATTCAAAAATAAAACTCTCTAATGCTCTCCAAAATAAAGTGAAAATAAAACTTTCCTTCTTTAAGGCTTTCCTTTTGCTCACATGATTCTCCCCCTTTTGGCATGATAAAAAAGAGGAACTAGAATCATCCTCATCCTCATCGCCAGCATCATCACCAGCATCCTCGGGTGGAGAGGCATCATAGGGAGGAACCCCTAAGGTATCTTCGAGACGAGTGAGACGAGTGTGAATTTTGGCAAAATGTTTGTCGACTCGCTTTGGAAAAGGATTTGACCAGTGTCTTTAAGAAAGATCGAGTGACAAGAGCATCATCAGCAGCAGTGGTAGGAACAAGTTGAGGTGCTGAAGGAGAAGTAGGTGGAGGAACATCCTCATGAGCATAGGCAGCAACCTCGGCTTTCTCATTACTATCTTGGACTACTTGAGGTACCTGCCTTTGAATTTAGGGTACCCACTAACCATTTTGTAGCCGATAACCCATTTGTTTTAAAGTGGTGTCAGTGAGAAAATCAAAATTTTTTGGTGAAAGAAAATTTAAAAGAGATGGGGAAAAACCAAAGGACTCAAAGAGAGGTGTGAAAAAACCTCCATATGGAAGAATATGGCATTTTGTACTTTTTTTGGCAGGTATCCATTGACTGATTACGGTGGGAAGATCATGGTGTTTCTCCATATAGATGCACCACAATATGTAACAATCAAAATATGAAATGTAAGTACGAGAACCACTATGAGGCAATATGTTGTATGTAATGAGGAGATGTAAAATTTTGGCCTCAAGAGTGAGTTGGTAGTAAGATGAGGTGAGGAAAAAATTTAGAGGTGGTTCGGTCCTGACCATAGGCAACAAATTAGAGGTGGTTCGGTCATGACCATAGGCAAAAAAGTTTCAGGAGTGAAATCTTGGGTCATGATCCATGATTGGGAGGAAATTTGGGGACACACAAAATCTCCCAGACCCATTCTAAAAAGATTTGCGATATCTTTATCGGAGAATTTATTAGTTTTTCCATAAAGATACGTAGTGAAACGAATGGAACGGTCATTTGGATTTGGAGAAAGTTCTTGTGAAAGATTGGCATAAAATAAACGTGTAAGTTGAGGAAACACACCCTTTGGTTGATAGAAAACATATGGTTCCCAACTCATTCTATTTAAAATACGCAAAACATGAGGAAAATTGGAATCTATGAATCTCATATTAAGAATCTTACCAAAGATAGGATCTAGAGATTGAAGATGATGCTTGTAGAGAATTTCAACTTTACTCGAGTTGAACCATTGGTCATTCTCACAAGTGGGATCATCTCTTGCATTGGATTTCCCCTTGCCTCCTCTAACCCTAGGTGCCATTGAAGGGTTTTGAGAGATTAAAAATGTAGGGTTTAGAGAGGGTGAAATATGGTGAGAGAGAGGAGTGAGATTTGAACTTTGAGAGAAAAATATAGAAAATTTCAATCCCTAGGAGAGAGAAGCCGAGAGGTATAAAATGAGAAACACAGTTTAAATGCAGTTCGGCTTTTTAGTTTTTTGAAAACCCAGAAGGTTCAGTCGACTGAAGTGGTATGTTCGGTCGACTGGACTGAGAAAAATTGGTTCAGTCGACTGGAATATGGGCCTCAGTCGACTGGACTGTGTGGTTTGACAATGTTTAATTTCCAGTAAAGTCTGAGATTAAACAAAAGCAATTTTACTTAAAAATACTTCTTAAATTAAAATTATTCAACCTCACAAATATGCATTAGGCCCAATCCTCGTCTAATAATGATAAAGCGATCCTCATTAAGAGGTTTGGTAAAGATGTCTGCCCATTGTTCACTAGTACTCAAAAATTCTAAAAATATATCACCTTTTTGAACATGATCACGAAGAAAATGATGACGTATCTCAATATGTTTTGTTCTTGAATGCAAAATTAGATTTTTAGAGATATTTATCGCACTTGTGTTATCACATTTAATAGGCACAACATCGTATTTTAACTTAAA